>JAGFNQ010004332.1:47472-328019 GCA_024364735.1 Boesenbergia rotunda
TCTCTTAATTTAAGAGTTTACCCGAAACCCTTGATAAGTTTTATATTTTTACAATAATGCCCCTTGGGGTCCTCCTGTAGGGCCGGAAACCCTAGACCCTATCCGAAAAAATCTCGAAAAATTTTTTGGCTTGGATTTTTGAATTTCCGTATTTTACACAAGTCTAGCTACTGGGGCATAGGTTTCGTCATAATCTAACCCTTCTACTTGACTGAATCCTTTGGCTATTAAGCGGGCTTTATTTCTCACTATTTCTCCTTGATTATTTAGCTTATTCCTAAAAATCCACTTAGTATCAATAATGGATTTGCCCTCAGGTTTAGGTACTAATTCCCAGACTTGATTCCTCTCAAACTGGGCTAACTCTTCTTGCATTGCTATGATCCAATCATGATCAGGTAAGACTTCCTCTATAGTCTTAGGTTCAATTTTTGAAATCAGTGCAATCTGACTAAGGTTTTTATAGGAGGACCTTTTCTGACTCCTAAGGTTGGATCTCCCACAATTTGATCAGTTGGGTGACTAAGTTTGGGTTTCTTAGTTTTTCTGAAACTTGGTTCAGCCTCAGGTCCGGCCAGTCGGTTTGGTTCTGTATTTGGTTCAACTACTTGGGTTGGTCCAATTGTTGGTTCAATTGACTCAATAGTTGGTTCAATAGTTAATTCATTTAGGGGTTCAATTAATGGTTTAACAGTTTGTTCATTATCTTCGTGATCAGTGTTTGATGAATTTAGATCTGGTTTATCAGATTTTGAATTAATTTCTTCATCAAATATTTGATTTGTTGTTTCTTCAATTTTCTTAGTTTGTTTATTGTAAATCCTATAGGATTTACTTGTTGTTGAATATCCTAAGAAGATGTCTGGGGTTGACTTGACTGGAATTTACCTAGATAGTCCTTGGTGTTTAGGATATGGACTTTGCACCCAAAGACCCTTAGGTAGTGTAGGTTTGGAAGTCTATGGTAGTATAATTCATAGGGTGTTTTATTATGTCGTTCGTTAATTAGGACCCTATTTTGGATGTAGCAAGCCGTACTAATTGCTTCTGCCCAAAATTGGTTAGCTAGGTTGAATTCATTGAGCATAGCCCTAGCGGCTTCCTGTAGGGTTCTATTTTTCCGTTCAACTATCCCATTTTGCTGGGGGGGTTCTAAGACACGAAAGTTCGTGTATATACTCGTTTATCTTACAAAACTCCTCGAATCGTTGATTTTCAAACTCTCCCTCGTGATCACTCCTAAGCCTTTTGATTTTGGTATCATTTTGATTTTCAATTAACTTGCAAAAGTCACTAAATAGGTTTAGAATTTCATCTTTGATCTTTAGAAACCTAACCCAGGTAAACCTAGAGTAATCATCAACAATTACTAAGCAGTACCGGTTTCCGCTTAGTGACTTGGCTCCATGTGAATCAAATAGGTCAAGGTGCAGGAGCTTAAGTGTGGTTTGAGTTAGATCTGATTGAATTAGTTTATGATTAGACCTGGTTTGTTTACCTTGATTGCATGATTCACATATTAAGTTTTCAGGGTTCTTAATTTTAGGTATACCTTTAATTAGGCCAAGTTGGGTGATTTTTGAAATTAATCTCAGATTAGTGTGACCTAATCTCCTATGCCAGAGGTTTGATTCTTCTAACCGAGTTAACATGCATTTAGGTACTAAGGGTAGGTTTATAGTGTAAACATTATTTTTCCTAGAGTCCTTAAGCATGATTTCTGAATCTTGTAAGTTTCTAATCAGGCAGTTAGAGTTGGTAAAGGTAACTACATAGCCAGTATCACACAATTGACTTATGCTAAGCAAGTTAAATTTAAAGTTTTCAACCAAAAGCACCTTTTTAATAACAAAGTCAGATTTGAGTTCAATGTTACCTGACCCAATCACTTTGAGTGTAGCATTGTTGCCAAATGCTACTGAGCCTAGGTTCTTGAACTTGAGTTTGGTGAATTTCAATTTATCCCCAATCATGTGTCTGGAGCACCCGCTATCGAATATGTAGCGGCCCCGCCTCTATGGTCCCCGCAGGCAACCCTCTAGGTCGGCGACCCTACGGTCTTCCCACCCCTGGCAGTGGGTTTTTGCCTTTCCCAGGATTCGAACTCTAGACCTCCAGGCTAAGTACTAAAGTTCCTGAATCCTGGTACCAATTGTCACGCCCCGAGACCCAGGAGCCACTGCTCCAATATAAAATCGGGCAGCACCTCCCCTGTCCGGCGGACAATTTACACATACACACAACAACTATAACAACACCACGCAGTTTATATTTGGCCTCAGGCCTCCAAAATAGATAAACACAACATAAAACACAAGACAACAAAGTAGATCATACCTGACTGCGGACCGGTCCGACTTACGACGAAACAACCAATACATAAAAGCCCTTTAGGGCACACGACACATAGGACATATACAAATCGCTAAACGGAAAATAAAACAATGCACTAACAAGTACAAAACAAAATCCTACGGTCGCGATGGGTAGGGACTGGCTGCTGGGCTCTTCTGGCGACTCCAAGTATCTCAACCTGAAATAAAACATATGGCAACGGTGTGAGTCCATAAACTCAGCGAATACGCAGTAGATATGCATAGCATGTTATAATAACAATAGGAGTCTACGCTGATACAGCCCATATGAATAATAGGAAAGGGGTATACTGAAGATACTGAATAAAGATACATACCAAAATCCATCTATCTTGCAGAGGGTGAAATAAATCCCTATGGAACAAGTATAACATATAAATCAGGGTATACAGGTATCCAGTATATGCATGTCAATCAAGTGCAAAAATCAAGTGCAGCAAACAATGCACGATGCAAAATATGCACATGGTGCAATGCCATGGTCACCCCCTAACTCCAGTCAAGCCACCGAGACAGGCGATACTGTGTCGGTCGAGTGGAGTAGAGCTGTGACACTGTCCGCACTCTGCCATCACTTCTCCTGAGTGACCGAGTGGACAGGATGCTGGTGGAGCTATCGCTCTGCCCCGTGTATATATGGGGGAGATATCTCTCTCATCTTCTCTGGTCTATGGGTAGAGAAGGGATCCCTGCTTGCTACCACGCTCTGAAACCACTACCCCTGAGCGGACGAGCGGAGCAATACAGAGCAAATGCACACACCCAGCGGTATCCACTAACCCATGAGTGGCCGTGTGTGCATATCATGTGCCGGAAGACGATTAGGCTCAACCACAAGGGAGTCACTGATCGCCGGCATGCAACAGTGCAAGGATGGTGTATGATAGATACACATACCTCCCTCCCAAGTCCTCTGTATACTAGGTCTCAGTCTGAAATCCTACAACAGGAAATACAGGTAATCCTACAAGGTATACTGGTCGAAACTACAGATCTCTCAAGGTCAAAGGCAGGAGATACATCACGATCTCTAAGCATACATATAGTTATGACACTACCTGGTACTGTATGGAACTAACAGCATAATAACTCAGGGATAAATCACAGGTATCCAGGATAGGCATAATAAACAGGGATAACCAACAAGTATCCAGATCATGTATAATAAACAGGGATAACCATCCAGATCAGGTATAATAAACAGGGATAACCAACAAGTATCCAGATCAGGTATAATAAACAAGGATAACCAACAAGTATCCAGATCATGTATAATAAACAGGGATAACCAACAAGTATCCAGATCAGGTATAATAAACAGGGATAGCGTATAATCTTACTGCTATCTATAACAGTCTATGCATAACAAAATGACAATATCAGATAGATAAGTCAAAGGGTACCCGCCTCAAGGTAGAAGTCTGTATACGAAGAGAACCTCCCGTCTGATACTCCGCAACCAAATGTCCAAATCAGTGCCCTGTATCAAAGCACACATTAAATAACTATTCCAACAATAGTAACTAGCTAACAAATCCCTAAATCGTATTAGGGTTAACCGAACCCTCGTATTTCATTTAATTACCACTAATTAAATGAGTAACCCTAGTTTGCTTTGGATTAAGATTCAGCTCACAGTATTAATTCCCAAGGCCACACTATGAAACCAATAACCTAAATCCAATTACGTATGTTCCACTCACAACATAGCTTAACCAAGCTCCATCATCAACTAACCCAACAAAATATCATGGCGTAACAGAGGTTGTATACAACCCAAAACAAGAAAGACCTCACATGACCAAAAATGAAACTAGTCCAACTTAATCCAGATTACCAAGTCATTCCATGAATGATTAACTTCCAACCTCCAGAGTTGCACACGACAACCCCATTTCTCAATCCCGTGATCCACTCAAAAGAAACATAAATTAATCGAACAGAATATTAACAATAAAAACAGAATATCCATGGATTTCCTACTATCCCTATCAGACTACTCAAGCTCACGGTGATACCATCACCCTAACAACAACCAAACACAATTTCATCAAAAGCATAGGTTAGGGAAACCAAACTCAAAACAGCCATTAATCAAGTCATTAACCTAATTGACCAATTGGTTAACCTACTAACCCTCAATTCCAACTTGTGAATCAATTCCAAGATGAATTACCTATAACAACAGATTGAATCCGCATTCTCGATTCAAACAGAAACCCTTTTTGAACAGCTCAAGAACAAAACCCATAACACAGATCATCAAAACTAATTCAAACACATTACCTCTAATTCAGCTTCAACTGCCACTCTTCACAGCAAGCGGAAAACAACTCCACCAAGCAGTGAAGCTCACGTGACCATTGCCAATCCAAACACAGCCAATTCGCTCAGCAATTCCAGAACTAACCCACGGCAACATCGACTCCTCCTGTGAACCCTAGATCTGTTCCAAGGGGGTTGAAATCCCAATCTCAGCCGGAGAGGGTCATAACGATTCCTAATCAAAGCAACAATGAAATCAAAACACCATATCAAGATCAATCCCAGGAGACGAGTCAAGACTTGACGGATTCGGGCTTACCTCCATGGTGACCGAAGGTCGTAGCTTCGTTGGCTAACTCCGGCGACGACCCCTCACTGGGAGTTTCTTGTAGGAGGCAACAGAATCCGCGGTTCACCCCGCGGTCTCTCCTCTCGACTCCAACTATATGCCCTTTATCCGATGAGTAGACGGGGCGGAGTAGATGCATAGGGATGGCATCGTCGGCCTCGCATGGAGTAGAGAGCTTGTCGTTGGCCGCTCGCTGAGGGAAACGACGTCGGCGTCGTCGAGCGAGAAGAAAGGGTCGGCGCAATGTTTTGCTAGGGCACGCGCAGGGAACGAATGTGAATGAAGAGAAGAGGAAAGGGTTTTTTATAAGTGAGGCTACATTTGCAATTTAGCCCTCTTTCTTTACCTATTTAGATCTGCGCCCTTAGGTCTGAGTTTAATCACACTTAAGCCCTCCAAACTTAAGTTTCAAAGAAATTTTATCCTCTAATTTCAGTTTAGGTCTAGAAAACCATAAGTCTTTTCCGGTAAAATTTCCGAAAAAATTTCTAGATCGCGTCAAAATTGTCGGATTTAATAGAATATCCATTGGTCCAAATCTTTATGTTCCTACACATAAAGAGCTTTGTTGATTTAGATCCAATTAGAATCAGGAATAGCCTAAATTAATTTTCACAACCTAGTCTGTCTCACCCAATCTAGAGTTATCAATCACGTTAACCTTATGGGTTTTTGTGAGACAGGTTTTAGTAGAAAGTTTTATTTTGAAAAAATCATGATTAATTTTGAAAATAATTAGTTTTGAATTTATCTTGAAAAAGAGTGTTTGAATCTACGATTAACTGAACATTTGTATTAGATTCGAATTTGACAAAGAATAAATTGAATTTGAATTTCAAAAATTGGCTTCCAGGTCTTGGCAAGGCACTAGGCCTTCTTTGACCGTAGCCTTATTGGATCATCAATCCTTTCCTTGACAAAGCCTTTTAATGATGTTTCATTTTCAAAATTACTTTTTGAGAAATTCTGGTCTAACTAGTTTGGGTCTTGGATCGATAGCTTCGGCTAGTTTCACCAGTCTAATGAGACCAAGTAGTGTATACTTAACCTTATTAGAAAAGGCTTCCCTAACGTACTATTATCTCACCGCCACCCAATACTATGTTGTTCAAATTTCAGTTAATTGGTTTAGTCCTTATTCTAACCAGTCCTAGGTCTAAGCATGGTGAATTGCAGAAAATAAATAGACAAGCAATCATGTAATTTTAAACAAGAAAAGAAATTTATTTAACTATAAAGATTGTTTTTAAGTTGGCTCCCCCTGGACTAAAGCCACGATAATGGTTCGGCAAGATGTGAATCTTGTCCTTGGGGATCCAATACTGATTTGATCCAGTTTGGTTGTTCAGGCAAAGTTTGGGTACCCATGCCTGAACTTTAGGTCTAGACTGATTCAGTATAGCATAGTATGACCTTTGTGTCGTCTTTGTTCGATAGCCTAGCCCGGATCGATTTAGAACCGACTTCTGTCTTCCAAGGATCATGTCAAGACCCTTGGAACCAGAAGTGAATCGTTCTAATGCTGCTCTAAGGTCCTTGACTTGAGTTTTCAAGGAGGAGTTCTCTTTCTCAAGTTTTTCAACTTGAGTAGAGGTTCCTTCTTGAACCTTCACAGTTAAGGATCTAGAGTCAGCTCCCTCTTTTAGGAGTTTTACTTCCTGTCGGAGGGACTCGACTCTGATTTTGGCTTTCGCCAAGTCGCGAGATAGATAGGCAATTAATTTGGATAATTGAATTATGGAAAATCCACTTACAGTGATTTTGTCGTCCTCTGAAAATGTGAGCTTTCCGTCGTCCGGCACCGATTCTGATTCAGTCTCGATTTCTTCCAAAGCAGCTAGGGCGAGCAGGTTCGATTGTGGGGCCTCTTCTTCTTCTTCGGAGGAAGATTCAACCCATGTTGCCTGAAGGGCCTTCTTCCTTCTTGTCTTCTTGGCTTCTTTCAGATTAGGGTATTCCGATTTGAAATGTCCCTTCTTATTGCATTCGAAGCAGATCACACTTGATTTGTTCTTGGATGGTTCAGCCGGATCCTCCTTCTTTTGGATGGTTTTTCTTCTGTTGGACTGATTCTTCAATTCCTTGTAATAGTTCCAGGCAAGCCAGACCAGCTTGGGTCGATCCCCTTCGTTGTCTTCTGAGTCTGAGTCTAAGTCTGAGTCAGATTCAGGTGCAGGTTGAGGCTTCTTCATGACCATTTTTCCTGTCCTGCCTACAACAAAAGCAATGCCTTTCTCGGCCAGGGTGCAGTTAGTCTGCTCATGTAATTCAAGCTCAGAAAATAACTCATCTAATTTGATTTTAGAAAGATCCCTTGAAACTTTGTACGCATCTACCATAGATGCCCACAAAGTATTTCTCAGGAAAGCGTTAAGAGTATACCTGATCAGGTCACGGTTCTCTACCTTGTGACCGATTGTGTGTAGACCGTTCATCAGCTCCTGAATTCTGGCATGGAGCTGGGCTGCAGATTCGCTGTCGTTTATCTTGATTGTGTACAGCTTGTTTAGTAGTAGATTCCTCTTGCTGATTCGGGTGTCGGAGGTTCCTTCGTGCAACTCAATTAACCTATGCCAGAGTTCCTTTGCATTGTTGAATGGTCCCACCCGGTTCAGCTCTTCTTTGGTTAGGCCGCATTGGAGTGTTTGCGTCGCTTTAGCATCGGCCTTGTTCTTTCTTTTTAGTGCGGTATCCCATTCGGTGTAAGATTGTGGCACTCCTTCAATGTTTTTCGGGATTTCCAGTTCAGATTGGATAATTATCCATATGTCCACCTGAGTTTTCAGGTGGACTTCCATCCGACTCTTCCAGTAGGAGAAATCCTCCCCACTGAAGAGTGGTGGTCTGACTGTACTGAATCCTTCTTCCATGGCCATATAGAGATTCTCTGAAGAAAAAATTGACAAACAAAAAACTATCCCAAGACTTGGTCTCGGATTAGCAGTGCGGGAAGAAGATATATAAACAAGTTATCGAGTGGTGTTGCACCAACCTCGATTAACGATAAAAATTCGATCGAAAAAAGAAATTAAAAATTTCAAAGAAAAATCCAAAAAAACTCCCAAATTGGTGGTTGCACCAAATTTGAGCTTCCCTGCTCTGATACCACTTGTTGGATCGAGTAAACACGATAGAGGGGGGGTGAATATCGTGAAAACGTTTCGGATTGAAAAGAGTAAGTACGCAGTGGAATTTAAACAAAACACACACAGAACTCAAGTAGTTTTACTTGGTTCGGAGTCGCGTTCGGCTCCTACTCCAAGGCCCACGGTCCTTGACCGTTTACTGCGGGCAATTCTATAGTAGCGCAAAAAGGTTACAGAAATTATTACAATATGAGTACAGTAACTAAACAAATGTACTCTTCGTTACCGACGCCCGGTGTGGATCGTACATGGGAGCGGAGGGTCGTCGTCGGCGGTAGAATGGCGAGAACGGAGTTTGCCGGAGCAGAGCGCTTGAACGAAGAGCTTGGAAGCGTTGGAAAAAGTGATTATAAAGCCTTAGGAGTCGAGCCCCTTTTATACTGCTCCTGGGGGCGCCCTGGACGCTGGGGGCACCTGACACGTGCCTGTGGATCCGAGAAACCTCATCCGCAGCTCGGTCAGCGCTTATCCCTCCAGAATCAGCCTTGGAGCTGACGGGGGCGCCCCGGTCGACTTGGTCTGCTGGCTTCGCGGCTGATTTAGCTTCGATCGCTGGTTGGCTTGGACCCAGGGCGCCCGAGACATCCAAGGCGCCCAGGACCATCAGGGCGCCCGGGACCTTGCGGGCGCCTGTCCCAATAAGCTTCCGAAGCGATTCTTACTTAGCTGTTCATTTGGCTTTGACCTTGGGCGCCCGGGACGACCCGAGCGCCTAGCCCAGCTGCTGCCCCTCTCCTTTGGGGCATTCTGAGCTACAGAAACACATTCCTTTGGTTCCTGCATTCAAGGTTAGTTCCACAACAAACAATACAAGAATGTTAGTTAGTTTTTTTCTAGCCGTAACTGTCTTGGTTCTGACTTCGAGTCTCCCAAATGGAACCCTAGGTCGAACCGACGCCTACTGTTCCCTCGACGGGGAATGCGTCCTCACCTACTCCTCTCAGGAGAGTTTACCTTTTGCCAACCGGCTCCTCCGGTTGGACTTTTGCCCGATCACCTGACCAGGTCTTCGTGCCCACCTTCCGAGCAGGTCTTCGGTGCCCAGCTCCTTGCCAGGGCTTCGTGCCCAGTCCTCGACCAGGACTTCGTGCCCACCTTCCGAGCAGGTCTTCGGTGCCCAGCTCCTTGCCAGGGCTTCGTGCCCAGTCCTCGACCAGGACTTCGTGCCTAGTGTACATAGGGCTTCTTTCCTACACACTCAGTGAACACATTAGACCAAAAAAACATCTTAACTTTTGAACCCTTTGCCCTTATCAAAACCCAGGTTCGACTTAGATGCTGCCTGCACCAACAGGAACTTGTCAGAGCGGAGAGCTTAAGCATAAGAGTTGAAAGCAATTGATGTTGAAGCCTTGGGGGTGAACCCCTTTTTATAGTAGTCAGTGGGGTGCCTGTGTTGAAGGGGCACTTGACACGTGGCCTATCCTGCGTGAACTCCAATCCGCAGACTTGACCAGTGCTTATCCCTTCAACCGGGTGCTTGAGCTGACTGGGGCGCCTGTGTTAACATAGGCACCTCAATGACTTGGTCCAGAGGCAGTTTGCTTCGAATGCTTGGAGTAGCCTTGCACTGGGGTGCCTGTCTCATCACAGGTGCCTAGCCCAGTGAGGCACCTCACTCCATTGAGGCGCCTGAATGCAAAAACTTCATCCCTTCATTCTTGCAACCAGGGTTAGTTCTAAAGACATACAAATGATAAGTTTAGAGCGTTATTTACAACCTGAGTTGTCCTGGTTCTGACTTTGGGTCTCCCAAATGGAACCCCTAGGTCGAACCGACACCTAATGTTCCCTCCTACGGGGAACGCATCCTCACCTACTCCTCTCGGGAGAATTTACCTTTTTGCCAACCGGCTCCACCAGTTGGACTTTTGCCCGGCTTCACTCACCAGGTCTTCGTACCCAATCCGCCCCAGCTTCATTCACCAGGTCTTCGGTGCCCAGTCCTCGACCAGGTCTTCGTGCCCAGCTTCGCTCACCAGGTCTACGGTGCCCAGTCCTCGATCAGGTCTTCGTGTCCAATCCGCGATCAGGTCTTCGTGTCCAATCCGCGATCAGGTCTTCGTGCCCAACTTCACTCACCAGGTCTTCATGCCCAACCTTACGTCAGGACTTAGTTGCCCAGCCCGTGGCCAGGACTTAGTGCCCAATTCATAGAACCAGGACTTAGTGCCTAGTGTACCTAGGACTTTCCTATACACTTAATAAGCTTGTTAGATCACAACCTAATCTTAACTTCTGAACCTTTTGCTATAATCAAAACATAGGTTCGACTTTGGTGCTTTCGGCACCAACAATCTCCTCCTTTTTGATTAATGGCAACACGGTTCAAAAAGTTAAGTTAAACCAACATATTATATTAATATAACAACAGTAAGTAAATGAATTCATTTATCTCCCCCTAAAAAGGTCCCCCCCTGAATTTTCCAATGTCATGCGGGTTTTTGTAAAAACATTCTAAGTGCTAAGTGTTTTTCAAAATTTTAGCACAAAGCTTTAAGTTTTTTGACTAATGATTTTCAAAGACGAGCAAAAAGCACTCAAGAACTTTTCAACACTTAGACAATTTTTGAAAAGGTTTTGTAAGCCTAACTTTAAAAAAATCACTTAGGCAAGACAAATTTTGAAACCTGATTTACCAAAAAAAAGTTTCAATTTTGAGAACTTGGGAAAAATTTTTGAAACTGTTTTTGCACGTTTTTCACACTTAGAAATTTTCCAAAAAGTTTTTGCATGTTTTTCACACCTTGAAATTTTCCAAAAAGTTTTTGTAAGTTTTTCACACTTAAAAATTTTTCAAAAAGTTTTTGCAAGTTTTTCTCACTTAGAAAATTTTCCAAAATAATTTTTGTAAGTTTTTCACACTTAGAAAATTTTTCAAAAATTTTTTACAAGTTTTTCACACTTTGAAAATTTTCCAAAAATAAATTTGCAAGTTTTTCACACTTAAAAAATTTTGAAGTACTTTAGGAATTTTGAAAGTACTTAGAAATGCTTTCTGAAAATTTTGAAGTACTTAGAAACATTTTTAAGCACTTAGACATACTTAGAAAAATATTAAGCACTTAGATTTTTACTTTACTTTTTGCAAAAGAATTTTTGAAAAAAAAATTCTTCTTTTCTTTCTCTTCCCCTTTGCCATATATTAAAAAAAATGATAAGCTAGAAAAATTAACTATTGCAATTCAATTTTGAATTAGAGCTAGTTTGATAAATTGGAAGTCTGTATTGAACCAACTTTAGTACTTTCAAGCAAGAATAGGACCAAACCAAAGTGAAATGTTCTTGTTCGGGTCCTGTCTAACCAAGTTAGATACTTACTAACTATTATAAAACAGTAGCTTTCGCTAGGGTTAGTCAAGTTAAGTGATCTGATCAAGTTAGATTTTCTATGTTTGACACTTAACCTGATTGTTGTTCAAGTTGTATTTATTACCCCAATTACTGCAGATGCACTGACTTAAAGCATCTTGAATCAAGGCATAGACCTAGGCATCTCAACTCAGTCTAGGTTATCAATCAAAGTACTCTAAGGTGCTTGTGAGATGATGGCTTCTAGATCTATAGGTACATGCAGTTCTAGGGTTAGGACCTAAGCTAAGTCCATTTGTGCAAAAATCCTAGTTTTGAAGGGGGTAGTTTTTGAAAGAAAACTAAGTGGGAAAATTATTTTAAATTTCAAAAACTTGATCAAGGAAATGATTTTTCAAATTGCTAATTTTCTGAAAAAAATAGAAATTTTTTTATGAAAACAATATAGAACAGTCTTATTCTACTAAGCACAACCCTAACTGCCTTCTTAGTGAGCTAGACTCAGACTCAGATAAGGGTTTGGTAAAGGTATCAGTTAAGTTAGATTTTGAGTCCACGTGCTTAGGTATTATTTCGCCCCTGGCTACATGATCCCTTACAAAATGATGTTTGACTTCTATATGTTTTATTCGGGAATATTGAATCGAATTCTTAGTCAAATTGATTGAACTAATGTTATCAATAAAGACTTGGGTTTTGGTGTAGTCAAGCTGGAAGTCCTTAAGAGTGTGCATCATCCATAACAGTTGTGCTACACACTCTCCTAGGGCAACATATTCTGCTTCGGTTGTGGACAAGGCTACGCAACGCTGCTTTCTAATACACCAGCTGACTAGGCCATGTCCTAATCATTGGCAACTTCCACTTGTACTCTTTCTATCTAATTTGCACCCATCATAGTCAGAGTCAGAATATCCTGATAATTAAAAAGTGGAAGTCCTAGGATACCAAATCCCTACATTTAGGGTACCCTTAATGTACCTAAGTACTCTTTTTTAGGGTTGCTATGTGGGATTCCTTAGCACAAGTTTGGTATCTAGCACACATTCCTACAGAAAATAAGATATCAGGTCTACTAGCGGTTAAGTAAAGTAGATAACAATCATGCTTCGGTATAACTTAAGATCTACAGGCTTACCTTTAAGGTCATTATCAATTTTGACATTTGTAGTCATAGGGGTACTTAAGCTTTAGGAATTATCCATTTTAAATTTCTTTATCAACTCTTAAGCATACTTGGATTGGTGAACATAATTGTCATCTTTAGTCTGTTTAATTTGTAATCCTAAGAAAAAGTTGAGCTCACCTACCAAGCTCATTTCGAATTCACTTTCCATTATTTTTACAAATTCTTTAAGAAAGATAGAGTTGGTGGATCCAAATATTATGTCATCAACATAAATTTGTGCAATAAAAATATCTTTTTCTTAGGTTTTAACAAAAAGTGTGGAGTCAATTTGACCTTGGTTAAATTCCTTAGAAATTAGATAGGTTGATAACCGTTCATACCATGCCCTAGGTGCTTGTGTCAACCCATAAAGTGCTTTTCTAAGTTTAAAAACATAGTCAGGTTTTTTTAGGTCCTCAAATCCTGGGGGTTGTCCTACATAGACTTCTTCTTTAATAAACTCATTTAAAAAGGCAAACTTGCCGTCCATCTGATATAGCTTAACCCCTCTATGGATTGCAAAGGCTAACAACATTCTAATTGACTCAAGTCTGGCTAGTGGGGCATAGGTTTCATCATAGTCTAACCCTTCGACTTGACTAAACCCTTTAGCTACTAGGCGGACTTTATTTCTAACAATTTCCCCTTGATCATTTAGTTTGTTTCTAAACACCCATTTAGTATCTATAATAGATTTGCCCTCAGGCTTAGGTACTAGTTCCCATACTTGGTTTCTTTCAAATTGGGCTAACTCCTCTTGCATAGCTATGATCCAATCAGGGTCAGGTAGGGCTTCCTCTATAGTCTTAGGTTCAATTTTTGAAATTAATGCAATCTGGCTAAGATTTCTATAGGAAGACCTAGTTCTGACTCCTAAGGTTGGATCACCCATAGTTTGATTAGAAGGGTGATTGAGTCTGGGTTTCTTGGTTCTTCTAGAACTAGGTTCAGCCTCAGGTCTGGCTGGACGGTTCGGTTCAGTGTTTGGTTCAACTACTTGGGTCGGTTCAGTTATTGGTTCAGTTGATACCGCAGTAGTTGGTTCAAGGGTTAGTTCATTTAGAGGTTTAATCAGAGGTTCAATTGATGGTGCAATTGTTGGTTCACTGTCTTCCTGATCAATATTTGATTCGTTCAAGTTGTGATTATTAGTTTTTGGTTCAATTTCCTCATCAAAAATTAAGTTAGTAGTTTCTTCAATTTTGTGAGTTTGTTTATTATAAACCCTATAGACCCTACTAGTTGTTGAATATCCTAAGAAGGTCCCTGGGGTTGACTTAGATTAAAACTTACCTAGGTAGTCTTTCGTGTTCATGATATGGACTTTGCACCAAAAGACCCTTAGGTAGTGTAGGTTAGACATTCTATGATAATATAGTTCATAAGGGGTTTTATTATGTCTTTTGTTAATTAGGACCCTATTTTGGATGTAGCATGTTGTACTTACTGCTTCGGCCCAAAATTGGTTAGCTAGGTTATATTCATTCAACATGGTCCTAGCAGCTTCCTGAAGGGTTCTATTTTTTCTCTCCACTATCCCATTTTGTTGAGGGGTTTTAGGACAGGAAAACTCATGAATATACCCTTTGATTTTGCAGAATTCCTCAAATCTTTGATTTTCAAACTCTCCCCCGTGATCACTCCTAAGTCTCTTAATCATAGTATTATTTTGGTTTTCAATTATTTAGCATAAATCGATAAGTAGATTCAAGGTTTCATCCTTAGTTTTCAGGAACCTAACCCAGGTAAATCTAGAGTAATCATCGATAATTACTAAGCAATACCGATTCTCGCTTAGTGACTTGGCTCCATGTGAATCAAATAGGTTAAGGTGTAGGAGCTCAAGTATGGTTTGGGTTAAGTCTGATTGAATTGGTTTATGAGTAGACATAATTTGTTTACCTTGTTTGCATGAATTACCGATTGTGTTCTCAAAATTCTTGATTTTTTGGTACACCTTTAATTAAACCAAGTTGAGTAATTTTAGAAATTAGTTTAACATGAGTGTGACCTAATCTCCTATGCCACAGGTTGGATTCTTCTAATTGAGTCAATAAGCATTTTGGTATTAAGGGTAAATTAATAGTGTAAACGTTATTTTTCCTAATACCCTTAAGCATTATCTCTAAGTCTTGGAGGTTCCTAATTAGGAAGTCAGAGTTGGTGAAAGTAACTATGTAACCAGTATCACAGAGCTGACTAATACTAAGAAAATTGAACTTAAAATTTTCAACCAAGAGTACTTTCTTAATAACAAAGTCAGATTTAAGTTCAATGTTATTTGAACCAATTACTTTGAGTGTAGCATTGTTGCCAAATTCTACTAAGCTTAGGTTCTTGAACTTGATTTTGATGAATTTCAATTTGTCTCCAGTCATGTGTCTGGAGCATCCGCTATCCAACATCTACTGGTCCAAATCTTTATGTTCCTACATATAAAGTATCTGTTGATTTGGATCCATTAGAGTTAGGAATAGCTTGAATAGAATTTCATAGCCTAGTCTGTCTCACCCAATCTAGTGTTATCAAACATGTTAACCTTATGGGTTTTGTGAGACAGGTTTTAAAAAATAAATATTTTAATTTTGAAAAACATGGTTAATTTTGAAGACAATGAATTAGTTTTGAAAATTTTATAAGGTTAAGTTTATTGACTTTGAAAAATATGTTGAATCTAAGATTAATTGAAATTTGTGTTAGATTCAAATTTAACAAGTAGTAAATTAAATTTGATTTTCAGTAATTGGCTTCCAGATCTTGGCGAGGCACAAGACCTTCTTTGGTCGTAGCCTTATTGGAGCATCAACCCATTCCTTGACAAAGCCTTTTACTGAAAATTTATCTTCAAGTTACTTCTTGAAAGATTTTGATCTAACTAGTTGGGTCTTGGATCGGTAGCTTCGGCTATTTCCACCAGACTAAACAGACCAAGTAGGATATACTTGATCTTATTAGAAGGGTTTCCCTAACGTACTATCATCTCACCTCCACCCAATACTATGTTGTTCAAATTTCAAATAAATCATTTTGTCCTTAATCTAACCAATCCTAAGTCTAAGCATAAAAAAAATTGCAGAAAGAAAATAGACAAGCAAACAATTCAGTAAAATTATTTAACTATAAATATAGTTTTTATATTGGCTCCCCCTGGACTATAGCCTCGATAAGGGTTAGGCAAGATGTGAATCTTGCCCTTAGGGATCCAATACTGGTTTGGTCCAGTTTGTTTGTTTAAACAGAGCTTGGGGCCCCATGGTTGGACTCGGGTTCTAAGTTGGTTCAATACAGAATAATATGCACGTTGTCTTGACATGGTTCGATAACCGAGTCCGGATCGATTGAGTACGAACTTCTGCTTTCCAAGGATCATGTCAAGACCCTTGGAACCTGAAGTAAACCGTTCCAAGGCAACTCTGAACTCCTTGACTTGAGTTTTCAGGGAGGAATTCTCTTCCTCAAGTTTTTTAACTTGAGTTGAGTTTCGTTCCTGAATTTGCTCGGTCAAGGACCTCGAGTTGACTTCCTCTTTCAGGAGTTTTACTTCCTGTCAGAGGGACCCAACCCGGATTTTGGCTTTCGCCAAGTTACAAGACAAGTAAGAAATTAATTTCTACAATTCATATTCTGAGTAACCTCTTACAGTGATTTGCCCGTTCTTTGAGATTGTGAGTCTTCCGTCATCTGGTTCCGATTCTGATCCGGAGTCGACGTCTTCCGAGGCGATTAGGGCGAGTAGATTCGCGTGCGGGACTTCTTCTTCTTCTTCGAAAGATGATTCGTCCCAAGTGGATTGAAGAGCCTTCTTTCTCCGCGCCTTCTTATTTTCCTTTCGGTTAGGACACCCTGATTTGAAGTGTCCCTTCTGGTTGCATTCGTAGCAGATGACGTTGCTTTTGCCTTTCGAGCTCGTTGAAGGTTCCGTTGGCTCTTCCTTTCTTCGGCTTGACTTTTTCTTGCTTGTCTGTTACTTAAGTTCCTTGTAGTAATCGCGAGCTAATCGAACAAGTTTAGGTCGATCTCCTTCACTGTCGTCAGATTCCGAGTCGGAGTCGGACTCGGGTGCTGGTTGAGGCTTCTTCTTGGGAGTCTTTCCTTGAGTTTTACCTGCAACAAAAGCTATACCTTTTTCGACCAAGGTAGCATTAGTCTGTTCATACAGTTCTAACTCTGAAAATAACTCATCTAGTTTTATTTCTGATAGATTCCTAGAAACCTTGTAGGTATTCACCATAGACGCCCAAAGTTAGTTTCTTGGAAATGAATTTAAAGTATACCTTATTAGGTCACGATTTTCAACCTTGTGACCTATCGTGTGCAGTCCGTTCATTAGCTCCTGAAATCTGGCGTGGAGTTGGGCTGCAGTCTCGCCGTCGTGCATCTTGATTGTGTAGAGTCTGTTAAGCAACAAATCTCATTTGTTGATCCTCGTGTCGGAAGTACCTTCGTGCAGCTCGATCAGCTTGTTCCAAAGCTCCTTCACGTTGTTGAAGGGTCCTACTCGGTTCAACTCCTCTTTTGTTAAGCCGCATTGCAAAGTTTGGGTTGCTTTGCGTCGACCTCAATTTTCTTCTTCAGTGGGTCATCCCACTCGGTATAGTTTTGCACAACGCCTTGTGCATTTTTAGGAATTTCCAGCCCAGACTGGATAATTATCCACATGCCCACATGAGTTTTCAGGTGGACATACATCCTGTTTTCCAGTAGGAGAAATCTTCTCCACTGAAAAGAGGGGGTCTGGCGGTGTTGTATCCCTCTTGCATGACCATTCAAAATTTTCTGAAAAAGAATAAAAAACTTGTTCCAAGACTCAGTCTTGGATTAGTAGTGCGGGAAGAAATATTAATAGCAAAAGAATGAGTGGTGTTGCACCAACCTCGATTAACGAGAAAAAATGATTTTAAAAATTCAAAAATCTAAAAAAAATTCAAACGGGTGGTTGCACCAAGTTTGAGCCACCCGCTCTGATACCACTTGTGGGATTGGATCGAATCGATAGGGGGGGTGAATATCGATCGGGAACTTTTTCGGAAAGCAAAGAGTAATTGCACAGCAGAAAATGAAAACCAATCGCTAACACGATTTGTTTTTACTTGGTTCGAAGTCGCGGTCGGCTCCTACTCCAAGGCCCACGGTCTTTGGCCGTTTATGATGAGCAATTCTATATTTTCGTAAAAGATTACAAGTCGAGAGTACAAATATAGAATTGAAAAGTAATTACAGCACTTAACAAAATTAGCTTTTACCGACGACCGGAGAGGTTGGAAGTTTCCGGAGCAGCGGGTTATCGTCAGCACTTGAATTACGAGTACGAAACTTGTCGGAGAGGAGTGCTTGAGGGTAAGAGTTGAAAGCAATTGATGTTGAAGCCTTGGGGGTGAACCCCCTTTTATAATAGTCAGTGGGGAGCCTGTGTTGAAGGGGGCGACTGACACGTGGCCTATCCTGCGTGAACTCCAATCCGCAGACTCGGTCAGCGCTTATCCCTTCAACTAGGGCGCCTGAGCTGACTGGGGCGCCTGTGTTAACACAGGCGCCTCAATGACTTGGTCTAGAGGCAGTTTGCTTCGAATGCTTGGAGTAGCCTTGCACTGGGGCGCTTGTCTCATCACAGGCGCCTAGCCCAGTGAGGAGCCTGAATGCAGAAACTTCATCCCTTCGTTCCTGCAACCAGGGTTAGTTCCAAAGACATACAAAGCATACAAATGATAAGTTTAGAGCATTATTTACAGCCTGAGCTGTCTTGGTTCTGACTTTGGGTCTTCCAAATGGAGCCCTAGGTCGAACCGACGCCTAATGTTCCCTCCTACGGGGAACGCGTCCTCACCTACTCCTCTCGGGAGAATTTACCTTTTTGCCAACCGGCTCCTCCAGTTGGACTTTTGCCTAGCTCCACTCATCAGGTCTTCGTGCCCAATCCGCGATCAGGTCTTCGTGCCCAGCTTCACTCACCAGGTCTTCGGTGCCCAGTTCTCGACCAGGTCTTCATGCCCAGCTTCACTCACCAGGTCTTCGGTGCCCAGTCCTCGACCAGGTCTTCGTGCCAATCCGCGATCAGGTCTTCGTGCCCAGCTTCACTCACCAGGTCTTCGTGCCCAATCTTATGTCAGGACTTAGTTGCTCAACCCGCGGCCATGACTTAGTGCCCAATTCATAGAACCAGGACTTAGTTCCTAGTGTACCTAGGACTTTCCTACACACTTAATAAGCTTGTTAGATCACAACCAAATCTTAACTTCTAAACCCTTTGCCATTATCAAAACATAAATTCGACTTTGGTGCTTCCGGCACCAACATTGATGGTATAAAAGGGCAAAGGCAAATAGAAGCCTAAGGGTAAGGGTAAGACCCAAGCCAAAGGCAAGGCCAACTCTACGACACTGAAAGCCAAAGGCGGGGTGTCTAAGGAAGGGACCTGCTTCCACTATGGTGAGACCGGATATTGGAAGCGGAATTGCAAAATCTACCTAGAGGAAGCATAAAGGAAAAGAAGTAAGACTTCTACCTCAGGTATTTTTGTTATAGAATACAATCTATCTATTTCTTCTTCTTGGGTATTAGATACCGGTTATGCATCTCACATTTGTACTAATGTGTAGGGCCTTCGAAGAGCTAGATCGTTGACAAAGGGTGAAGTGGACCTATGAGTAGGCAATGGCGCAAGAGTTGCTGTTATAGCTGTAGAAACATATTCCTTGTCTTTGCCCACTAGACTTATCTTAGAACTAGAGGAGTGCTTTTATGTACCTGCACTAACAAAGAACATAATTTCTGTATCTTGTTTGGATAAGAAAGGTTTTTCATTTATCATGAAGGACAAATGTTGTTCTATAATGTTAAATGACATATTCTAGTGTAGTGCACCACTTATGAATGAACTCTATGTTCTAGACTTAGAGAACCCAATCTATATCATAAATACCAAATGATTCAAACCGAATAATTTGAACCAAACGTATCTCTGGCATTGTCGCTTAGGTCATATAAATAAGAGTTGCATATCCCAGCTCTATAAGGATGGATTACTAAACTTATTTGATTTTGAATCATATGAAACATATGAATCTTATCTTCTAGGCAAGATGACCAAGACTTCATTTAGTGGGCACGGGGAAAGTGCGACAAACTTGTTAGGACTCATACATACTGATATATTTGGCCCCTTCAATGTCGCAGCTAGAGGAGGCTATCAGTACATCATCACTTTCACTGATGATGTCAGTAGATACGGCTATGCGTATCTCATGAAACACAAGTCAGAATCCTTTGAAAAGTTCAAGAATTCAAGTGAAGTACAAAACCAACTTGACAAGAGTATTAAGATGCTTCGATCAGATCGAGATGATGAATACCTTAGCCAAGAGTTCCGTGACCATCTAGCCGAGTGTGGGATCATATCCCAACTCACTCCACCTGAAACACCGCAGTGCAATGGTGGTCCCGAGCGGAGAAATCATATTCTATTAGATATGGTACGATCGATGATGAGTCAGACAGATCATCCTACTTCCTTCTGGGAATTCACTCTAGAGACAGTTATTTTCACACTTAACCAAGCTCTATCAAATGCTGTTATAAATACATCATATACGACATGGACTGGGAAGAATCCCACGATGTCTTTTATGAAGATTTGGGATTGTGAAGCTTACGTTCGACGTCAAGTCTCAGATAAATTTAGGATCCAAATATGATAAGTGTTATTTTGTAGGATATCCCAAGGAAACGAAGGGATATTACTTCTACGATCTCACACTAGGCAAAGTGTTTGTCCCTAGAAATGATATTTTTCTAGAAAGAGAATTTATTTCTAAAAAAATAGTGGGAGTAAAATCCATCATGATGAAGTTAAAGATGCAGACAGTACTGAGACATTGATGACATGAAAGTCTAACAAAATTCTGTTAAAGGTTTTCTAATAGAATTCGATTAAGATTTTTCTAATAGAAATCTATTACAGTTTTATCGAATTTAGGATTTATGTATTATTTATAGGGATTATTATAAACTTATTAGATCATCGTAAATTTATTGGATCATTATTAAGATTGAGAGAATTCTAATAAATAATCTATTACGGTTTTATCTTATTAGACTATACAGCACTAACTCTGCATGAGGACCTTCCATGGCCGAAGATAATCCACAAATAGATTTTAAAAGTCATGGAAAATCATAATTTTTTATCTATCTTTCTATCAATCGATCTATCTATTTATCTGTCTATCGTTGTCTTAACTTTGCCAAGTCTAGTTCTTCCTTTCCTTCCGCACCAACTCCGCGTTAACATCCGTAGTTCGATGATAAATTTTTTGAAAGTTATTAAAAATCTCCATAAATTAAAAAAGAAAATTGAGAATTAAATTATTTTTCTTATTTATTATAAAAAATAATCTACAGAGAGTTTAAATCGATCTATGGAATTAAAATTTTCCTGGTTGCAAAAGCTCTAATGAACACAAACTCCTCAAACTTGGGATCCGAACTGTAATAGTCACGGCCATGAGCTCGAGCCAGGTATTGAATCGCTCATGGCAACCCCAAGCTCGCAACTAGGTTTGAGTTGCGAGCTTACGGTTGCCCTTGGGGTAATGGCGCAGTGGTAGAACGACTAGTTGCAGGCCCGGACCTTTCATATAGCTTGTGAGGCAAGTGCCTCGGGCCCATTAATTGAGGGGGCATCAAAAAAATTATATTATGAGAATATATATATATATATATTAATATTAATATATTAATATATATATATATAAATAAGGAGAAGTTAAAATTATAAATCTTTATTAATTTCTTCGCGTCCCTGAGTCGTCCCGTGCCCTAGCCGCGTAGCGCCGATTCGCCGAAGTCCGAACATCCTCTTCTCCTCCATCTCCTTCGCCGACTTCTCTTCCCCGCCGCCCTCTTCGCGCTCGCGTTGCATGCCACGGGAGCGCCGCCTCCTCGACGCGACACACGAGTGCGTAGTCTTCTCCTCTGACCTCTCCCACGCCGTCGCCCTCTTCCTATCCCTGTGTTGATCACCGATTCACCGGACGCCAGTCGACAGGGTTAATCGCCGGAGATTCTCTTCTTCTACTCCCTGCTTTCTTTGTGGATTTGGATCGGCGGTTAGAGGACTAGTGGAGGCTTGGAGCCGTGGAGGTGCCGGCGCCGGTGATCTATTTTCGGTAAGTATGATTTCTTTGAATTCGATTTGGATCAGCAATTCTTCCTGCCGTATGTTATAGTTTTCCAATTTTTAGTTGAATTCGATTTTGATTGGGTGGGTGTGTTTTCTGTCAATATAGTTGAATTCGATTTTGATTGGATCAACAATTCTGCCGTATGCTCTGTGTGGGTTTGTTTTTTATGAATTCGATTTTGATTTCGATTTTTGCGTAGTGTAAATAGATAAGATTTGTGGGAAGGATTGGTCCAATTAGAGTCATTAATGTACTGTTCATGAAGTTTAGTGTAAATAGATAAGATTTTTGGGAAGGATTGGAGTCATTAATGTGTTTTTCATGAAGTTTAATGTAAATAGATAAGATTAGTCATTTGTGTAAACGATTTTAATCTATAAACTGTTTGTGCAGATTAACATTTAAACTTTTAGCAAACATGCCTCCTATAAGAAAACAATTGTCTGGAGTAGAAAAAAGAAAGAAAAAGCAAAAGGAAGAAGCTTTAATTCAAAGTCAAGCGGGTAGTCTTAATAAGTATTTCACTAACAACCAAAGATCAGAACAAACAGAAGTAGTAGAACAAGTGAATCAAGATGACACTGATAGTAAGTTGAATGATCAGGAACATAGTGAATTGAATGAACTTCACAATGAATACCCAAAACACTCTGGAAATGATGAAGATGAAATTAATATGTCTGAAAATGACAATGACGAAGATATAAATCAAGAGGTATTATTTCCTTTAAATGTCGATGATCCAGTAAATTGGGACAACATTCAAAATATTAGGGACTTTCTAGTTGAAAGAGGACCAAGAAAAGATGATGGTATTTTATTTCCTCTTGATAATACTGGAAGACACTTTAATCCATCACATTATAAGAGACAATTGCCAAATGGTGAAAAAAGTGACAGAAGATGGTTAGTGTATTCTATTTCTGTGGACAAGATCTTTTGTTTCTGTTGCAAGTTATTCAAGACTCAAAGAACCACAATGAAACATAGTCATCTGGTTGACGAAGGATACAAAGATTGGAAGAATATTAGTCGATGTCTCAATCTTCATGAAACTAGTAAAGATCATATTGATTGTATGACTAGTTGGATTGAATTGGAAAGAAGACTTCAAAAGAAAAAGACAATTGATGAAAAAATGCAAGTAGCAATTAACAAGGAGAGGGAACATTGGAAACAGGTATTGAAGAGAATAATTGCAGTTGTGCAAAGAATTGCGAAAAATAACTTGGCACTTCGGGGAGATAATGAGAAGCTTTATGTTGAGAATAATGGAATCTTTTTGCAGTTAATTGAAATGATTGCTGAATTTGATCCAATAATGGAGGAGCACCTTCGACGTGTTCAAGAAAGACAGATTCATTACACTTATCTTGGGCCCAAAATCCAAAATGAATTGATACAGTTGTTGGCGGCAGAAGTAAGAAGTTCAATTGTTGCAAAAATTAAACATGCAAAGTATTTCACTGTCATACTTGATTGCACTCCAGATGCAAGTCATGAGGAGCAAATGTCCCTTGTAATTAGATGTGTGGATGATTCAGAAAATGCAATAACGGTTGAGGAATTTTGGATTGGATTTTTGAAAGTTAATGAAACTTTAGGGCTTGGGCTTTTTACAGAGCTTAAAAATATTTTAAGCAATCTCGAACTTGACATTGATAATATAAGAGGGCAAGGATATGACAATGGATCTAATATGAAAGGAAAGCACAAGGGTGTACAAAGTAGATTACTTGAAATTAATCCTAGAGCTTTCTACACTCCATGTGGATGTCATAGTCTTAATCTCACATTATGTGATATGGTGAAATGTTGTCCTAAAGCAATGTCCTTTTTCGGTGTTATACAACGTATATATTCATTATTTTCTTCTTCTACCAAGCGGTGGCAAATCTTCAAAGATCATGTGCAATGTCTTACAGTCAAGCCATTATCACAAACACGATGGGAAAGCCATGTTGAAAGCGTGAAGGCCATAAAAGATCAAACTTCTAAAATACGAGATGCTTTAATAGATTTGGCAAATATTTCTGATGACTCAAAAATAAAGAGTGAAGCTGAGGGTTTGGCATCATTTGAACTTGAGAATTTTGAGTTCGTGCTTGGAATGGTAATTTGGTATAAATTGTTATATGAGATTAACATTGTTAGTAAGTTTCTCCAAGCAGAAAATATGAATATTGATGTTGCTATTAGACAATTAAAGGGACTTATTTCTTCTCTCCAAGAGTTTAGAGAATTTGGATTTGATCAAGCATTGAGTGAAGCTGAACATATTGCAAGTGAAATGGGAATTGAACCTATTTTTCAAGAAAAACGCATCATTCGAAGAAACAGACAATTTGATGAGATCAATAGTAAAGAGATAACCCAGACCCAGTCTCCTAAAGAATCTTTTCGAGTTAATTACTTCTTATTTATAATTGATCAGGCTCTTTCTTCTCTTCAAACTCGGTTTGAACAATTTCAAAAATATGAAGAAACGTTTGGGTTTTTATTTAGTTTGGAGAGATTGAAGTCTATTGATGATGATGGCCTCTTGCAATCATGTGTTAATCTTCGAGATTCTTTAACACATTATGGACACTCAGATGTTGATGGATCAGATTTATATATGGAACTGAAGTTGTTAAGACACTCATTACCAAGAGAATCAAAAAGAGCGATTGATGTGTTGAATTATTTGAAGAAAATGGATAGTTGTTATCCAAATGCTTATATCGCTTATCGAATTTTGCTGACTATACCAGTTACAGTTGCATCTGCTAAAAGGAGTTTTTCCAAGTTGAAATTGATCAAAACTTATCTCCGATCAACTATGTCGCAAGAAAGACTAAATGGCTTGGCTATGCTATCTATCGAGAAAAAAGTGGTTGAGAAAGTTGATTATGTAAATTTAATCAATACTTTTGCTTCTAAAACTGCGAGGCGAGCAATATTCAAGTGATTATATACTTGTGTGGAACATGAATTTTGTATTTTGTTTGGATGGTCTTGGATTTATTAATATTTGTTTATGACATATTATTTTTGTTTATATTTTATTTTTAGAATTCATGATATAAATATTGTCATATTTATTAAAAAATATGTGAATATTAAATTTTGAGGGCACCAATTTTGATATTCGCCTCAGGCCCCAAAATCACAGGTCCGGCACTGACTAGTTGTTATCTTAGATATCTACGGTATCGGTTCGATCCCCAACTATGACGTATTTGTAGGAATTTTTTCTCCAAATGTGACGGGAACCCTAGGACGTTAGGCTTCTTGACCGCCCATCGCAAACGCTTCCTGATTTACTCTGGCGATCGGTGGAAAACTTCCGTGGGGCCTCGGGAAGCGCTTGCGGTGGGCGATCTAGAAATTTCTGCAAATACGCCGTAGCTAGGGATCGAACCGCGGATACCTAAAATAACAATTAGTCGTCCTACCGTTGCATCATTGCCCCGGAGATAACTTGAGCCATCTCTAAAAGGTGAATCGCTCGCCCCAGCGCCCCCGCCAACTCGTTCTAGGGCTAACACGGAGGAGGTAAATAATGAGGACTACTAATCCGGATGCTATGACTAGCGCGTGGGGACGATGGACATACTAACATTCACGCATATCATAGTTATCTCATAGTTATTTTGGTTTACCTATCAAAGTTTAAATTTCAAAAGAGATGAATATTCTAAAATCAATTAAATTTCTTCGATGGATGAATGAAAGTCTTTTCAATTAGTCATTAGTCTTTCTATTTATTTATTTATTTTTCAATATTGAGGATTTAAATTAAAATATGCTGTTTACTTCGACTCCCACCGCACAACGCGTTTTCATACGCAGAGATGAACAAACACCTCGAACTCTATTTATATCCTTTGGCCTGGACGACTCTGCTTTGAGCAGCTCCCGCCGGAATCCATGGAGAGGAGGCCATTCGATCTTCTTGTTCTTCTCGCAGTGCTGTTGAATGCGTCGGCGACTTCGTCCATGGCGTACACCTTCTACGTCGGCGGAAGAGACGGCTGGGTCGCGAATCCGTCGGAGAGCTACGATGCCTGGGCCGGCAGGAATCGGTTCCGAGTCAACGACACGCTCGGTATGAATTTTTAATCGATCTCCTCTTTTTTCTGTTCTTTGATTGATAGACGGAGCATGTCCGCAGTGTTCAGGCCCGGCGGCGGCAGCGGCGGCGGAGGGGGAGGAGGAGACTCTGTTCTGGTGGTGGCGCAGCCGGACTACGACGCGTGCAACGTGAGCAACCCGTTACAGACGCTGCAGGGCGGGAACTCGCCGGCGACGTTCGCGTTTGACCGATCGGGGCCGTTCTTCTTCATCAGCAGCGTTGCGGAGAACTGCCGGAGGGGGCAGAGGGTGGTGGTGGTCGTCTTGGCCGTGAGGAACAACCGGCCGAGCACCCCGCCACCGGCGCCGCCAGCTTCTCCTCCCTCACCGTCGCTTCCTCTCCCTCCCCCTTCTTCCTCTCCCCCTTCGCCTTCCCTTACTCCTCCAGCTCCGCCACCGGCGTCCTCTCCTTCTCTCCCACCTTCTTCCTCTTCGCCGTTGCCTTCTATTACGACACCGCCTCCGTCTTCCACCACTAGTCCACCGGCGTTCTCTCCTTCTCTTCCACCTTCTTCCTCTTCTCCGTTGCCTTCTATTACGACACCACCTCCGTCATCCACAACTAGTCCTCCGGCGTCCTCTCCTTCGTCTCTTCCACCTTCTTCCTCTTCGCCGTTGCCTTCTTTAACGGCACCGGCTCCGTCGTCCACGACTAGTTCACCTTCAGCCCAGCCACCGGCGTCCTCCCCGGCTTCTCTTTCACCTTCTTCCTCTTCTCCGTTGCCTTCTGTTACGGCACCGGCTCCGTCGTCCACGATTAGTTCGCCTTCAGCTCAGCCACCGGCGTCCTCCCCTGCTTCTCTTTCACCATCTTCCTCTTCTCCGTTGCCTTCTGTTACGGCACCGGCTCCGTCGTCCACGACTAGCTCGCCTTCAGATCAGCCACCGGCGTCCTCCCCTGCTTCTCTTTCACCATCTTCCTCTTCTCCGTTGCCTTCTGTCACGGCACCGGCTCCGTCGTCCACGACTAGCTCACCTCCAGCGCCACCAGCTACGCCACCGGGTTCTGTGAACTCTTCATCGGGAAGCGAGGTGTCGCCGCCGCCACCGAGCTCCTCCCCCGCGTTTCCGGCGAGATTCACTCTCCGGCTGGTCGCCGTGGCGCTCTGCGGCGCCTTCCTCCTCTAAGGACGAACATACGCTTGCTACCATGTACACCAGTCATTCAATCGTACGATCGCGTCAATTCTTGTTCTCGATTCGTGTCCTATACCAATAAAAATCGAGTTTTGTAACAAACATAATCGATGAAGGAATGATCCATCTCCAGCGCCCCTTAGTCTAGGGTCCTCTCCTTGCGAATGGAGGATTAATCATCATTTTAGATATTTACGATTTAATTTTTAATTATGATATATTTTGATAAAAGATTTAATTTTTAATTATAATATATTTTATAAAAAAATCAAATGATATGTGAATTTTGTCTATCATAAATACTTCTCGATTTATCCTAACGATCAATGAAAATTTTTTACGAGATTAAATCAATCGTCCGAAATTAAAAAAATCTGATTAATCATTTTCTCCCTACTCATTACAACATCTCCAATGTGAGCTTTTGCAAAAATTTATAAAATTTAAAAAAGTTTTAATAAAAATTCTCTTTTCTTACTTTTTTGTACGCACGCACGCATACTGTACGTCTTACGGTATTTAAGATTAACTAAAATATAAATCATGAGTTTGATATGGATCATATCATGTCCACGTTGGATCTGATATGGAACCATATCGGATCTAACATAGGTTTGATATGGTATTGGTCTGATATGGAACTCGATCGGATTTATATTTGGTTGATTCTTTAATCAATATTTTAACATCTTTAAAGAAGTCGAAATAAATATGACACCGTTGGACTCCTTAAAATCTCATAAATTCGTAGGACCTAAAATGATTACAATATGAGGTCTCTAGGTTGATCAATGGATTTTGATCGGAACTCACTGATAGAACTATGAATGTCTAATCTGATTCATTTCAAGTCCTATGGATTTATAAGATTGTAAGGAGTCTAATGGTGACATTCTTTACTTTTTTAGGTTTTTTTTCAAAAATATTAAATATTATCAAAAAAATCAACTCAACGTAAACCTAATATCGATACATATCAACTCCACGTTGGGCCTGATATGTCCCAACATGGGTCTAATATAGTGTATATTAGGATCATATCAGGCGTTCGTCTCAGACCCTTCATATATAGTTGACACTTAGCTAATCTTAAATATTATGAGCCCACATTATGCATGTATGTATGCAAAAAGAAAGGGAAAAAAGATAGGGGAGAAAAAATGATAAAAAAAAAAGAAAAATTTGATTTTGTCAGTAGGATTAAAATTGAAAAAGTATATAATTGACGTTGCTATTTGGTAAAATATAAAAGTAACGTATCCTTTTTTTGATATTTTGGAAATCTATGTGTATCATTTGATAGAAAAACATAAATATTTTGTAATGTATATTTTTTAATGTGTTAATTATTATCTGGATTAATTCTTGATTTTTTTTAATTCTAAGATGAATTAACAAAAGCGTTGGGACGACAAGAAAATCATCTTTTTATCACATTTGATGTTAAATTTTGACGTTGACTTAGTGGCGTGGAGGTGGGTCAAAGATGGGGACGATGATTATGATGGTTGACGATAGATGTCTTCGACGGGTGTTCGGAGTTGAAGAGAAAAAGACACGTCAGACAGCCTCGTTGTCTTCTCATGCCGACAGACGAAAATTATGAATATTGAAAATTTTATCCGGGCCAAAAATTAAAAAGTCTTTTCAAAAAATACCAAACAACACTTTTAATATTTATCATTCCAAAAATAATTTTTAATTTAGTGATATTATAATAGTTACCATCATAATTATTCTAATATAGAGTAAAATTATTCAAATTTAACATCATACATAATTAAGATACTCATGACCCCGGAGCTATGAGACATTAGTAGATTAATTACTTATTTATCTTAGATATTTACTATTTAATTCCTAACTATAATATATTTTATAAAAATTTTTACTCTAAATGAGACACGAACCCTGAGATATTGGACTTCTGGACTGTCCGCCGTGAGTGCTTTCCGATTTATCCTAACGGCTAGTAGGAAACTTCTGTAGGATCATATCGATCGCTCCAACTTTACCTGTTATCTGATTTATTTTTTTTAATAATTAAGATACTCAAGCAATCTCTCAATATGTTTAAATCTCATTTAAAATGAAAAATCTAAGATATTGACGGTTCCGAAAGCGAAGGACGGAGATGGCGAGTTACCAAAGCATAGCCCATGACGACGATGACGGAGAGAGGATATCAACGTCTGCGAGATTAACACGTGCGTAAAGGGAATACACTGGAAGATGTTCTGGTGGAACCCTCTCTGATGCTCAAGTCAACCCTCTATCTTCTCAAGAGAACAATGAAGAATCAAAGTGCTATAGTTCTGGAAAGTTTACCCCCTTTACTTGAGTGTCGAGGCGTCTTATATAATTGATGTCTTCCTCAC
Source organism: Boesenbergia rotunda (assembly GCA_024364735.1). Lineage (NCBI taxonomy): Eukaryota > Viridiplantae > Streptophyta > Magnoliopsida > Zingiberales > Zingiberaceae > Boesenbergia > Boesenbergia rotunda. The sequence continues at coordinate 76,898 of JAGFNQ010004332.1, forward strand.
ACGTGTCCTCACGTCCTCCTCCACGTTCCTTGATTATTGGTTACTTGATAGCTATTATCTTTCGGTAACGACCACTATAATTATTAAGACCTTAATTACCATGCGTTACGAATAATAATTACCTAATGACTTTCCTGTTCTGGAAGGAGGAGCGGGTGCTTGAAGCCTGACTTTCTTATCCCTACGTGATCTTTGGGCTCCAGTCTTCTGAGTCAGTCTCGATATCTAATCTCCCAAGCTGACTTCGGGGCCTTCTTCCATTCTTCCGAGATAGTCTCGGGGATCCAACTCCTGATCTAACCTCGAGGCCTTCTTCCGTTCTCCCGATATAGACTTGGGGTCTGATTCCTGGTCTGACCTCGGGGGTTTTCTTTAGTTCTCCCGAGATAGTCTCAGGAGTCTGATCCTTGGCCTGACCTCGGCGCACTAGTTCAGTGGGTCCTGCCACATAGCTTTCCCGTGCCACGTGCCCACCCCTGGATGCTCATTCCTATCACAAGTCCCCCTTCAAGTCTAATCGAAGGATGTGTGACTGACTGATTATGCTGGTGGCACGATGAGGGGGAGCGAAGTATTTGCGGGGCCTATATTACCGTTCCTTCTCTCTTGACGACTTGTCCAGTCCTAGGAATCGAAACATTCGTCCCTTGGCCCAAGGCGATCCTTTGAGTTAATCCAAGAGTCTTTGCGAGTTCCAATGCTTGGTAATGATAGTTGTCCATCACCCATTAAGAGTACATGGGGTATCTTAATGGTGAGAGAGCGTTTCAGCGAATAAAATACTGCCATGTGATAGGGTCATTTCTACGTGATTTCCCTATGATACGCTTAATAGGGTTGTACCAACCGATGACCATAATAAACGGTGATGCTTCGAGATTTGCAGTTATCACCGTCCACGTGTGCCTCTATTCTTCACACGAGAGTGACTCCTTCCCTATAAAAAGAGAAGGCAAAAGCGCCTTCCGTCTTCTTGCACCGCCGACTATCAGAGCTTGCACACCCCATTTCTGCCTACTAGAGATTTCTTTCGCTAGGGCTTCTTTTTCACAAGTCTCGTTCACCTCCGTCTTCCTCTCCTCTTCATTATCATGGGCAAGGAAGGAAAGGGCAAGGAAGGAAAGGGAAAGAAGGGTCAGCATAGGAAGGAGAGGAATCTGAGGGGGAAGGGGCGTATCATCCAGAGTGGTACGAAACCACCTCCTCAAAGGTTAAGATAAACACCTTGAGAGCTGCTTGTGAAGCATATGACATTCTCGTGGAGTTAGAGGTTAAGGTCCCCATGATAGACCAGTCTTCAATAGAACCTCCCTTAAGGGTTTTCACCTTTTTCTTAGGGCAGGTAGAGTTTGACCTTCGTTTTCCTCTTCCTCCCTTTTTCATGGCCATCTCTGAATAGTTTGATATCCCCTTACACCAAATGGCTCCCAACGCCTTCGTTCAAATAAGTGAGGCGTTTATCCTTTTCAAACTTTTCAATGTACCCTTGACCCCTCGCGCCTTCTACTTCTTTTTTCTCCCGAATTTGGCCTCTAGAGGGGAATTTAGCTTTATCACTCGCTCCAACCATAAGTTAATTGGAAGCCTCCCTTCCTCCCATAAGGAATGGAAGGAGCGCTTTTTTTTCATTAGACTTCCCGAGTGTCCCTTCTGCCCAACTCACTGGAGAGATAACCTACCCCCTCTTTCGGACCTGGGCAACTTCCAGCATGACCAGGGGTATCAGCGGACCAGAAACATCTTAGCCAGAATGGAATTCCATGACCCCCAGCTTGGTTCAGTGTGAAGAACTCTTGTATCGGGCTGGGATTAGCTCCAAAGCCACCGACCTTAGCCATAGCCTCAGTAAGTTCAATATTTCTTTAAACACTTGTCGATTTTAACTAATGTTTCATTATTTTTGTGTTGCAGGGAATATCATGTTGTCTCGAGCCATGAGCAAGCTCCTTAAATGGGAGTTGGCAGATGAGCAGGCCCTCGCCCCTCCTCCAGCTCCTACAACCCCGATGACCAAGCATTCTGAAGGCTTCGAGGTGGTGCAGGTGCTGCCTGGTGCTCAGAGAGTTGATCCCTCCCTTGATCCCATCGGAACAAAAGGTGATGATGAGGAAATTGCAGCTCAGGTTCCTTCGTCAGCGACAGAGCCGACTGAAAAAGCGAGGCAAAGACGGGTTGTCTTGCCCGCGGAGGAAGACGAGGAGGGCAGATCCCCTGTCTCTCTTCCAAAACATCCAATTCCTCCTGCCCCTCGTAAGAAGAGGAACTGCGCACCTCAGGCATCTCCCAGGATTACGGAGGAAAAGGAGCATATCATTCCCCTCTCAAAGCGCTACTGAAGGGTCCCCTCTCCCGTGGTGGAGCACCGTGCTGAAGTCACAACACCTGCCGGCTCCCATGACAATTCCATAGGCTAGCAGGCGGGATCGACAGAGCCCTAAGTGACGAGCGTGCATCTACAACGAAAGGTCCAGGCGGCCGAGAAAGAAGCCTTCCTGGGACCTCGACCGGTGGAGCTGAAGGAACCTCGGCCAGAGAGTCATCCTTATGGAGAAGCTTCAAGCACCGATAAGGACATTCCGGGCCCCTCCATCGTGCCATTCGAAGCGCCCATATCCAACCCCGCCGCTCCGAAGACACTTCTGGTGTGCCTTCCCTTAGGAGTTGGGAAGCTAATGGGGTGGGGGGGGGGGGGGGGGGGGGGGGGAGGACCATGGACGATTTAGCTGGGATAATTGCCAGCTTATACGAGTCGCTTCTCAAGGTAAAATTCTTGTCTTTTCTTATTACGATTATTTTCTCTTCTGGCCCTTATTATTTGTTGTGGCAGGCCACTTCCGACTACCTTCTCCTGGGTCGCCGCTTGTCCTCCGAGTAGGAAATCGAAGCCCTACGCCAACAAGCCACTGAACTAGAGGCAGAGGTTTTTCAGGCTCGCAAGAAAGGTCGAATGCAAGCGGAGGTTAGCAGGGGCCTCCGGGTTAAAGCGGAGCACTACCTGGACAACCTGCTGACCTCAGATTCGTCCCTGCACAGCGTGCTCCATTGGGAAAGGCTCCTGTCAGAGAAAGCGATGGCACTCTCGGCTAAGGTGAGTCAATTGACTCAGGAGAACGGGCGGCCCCAAGCTCAGGAGGCAAAGCTGTCGGGCAATGTCTGCCTCTTGGAGTCATCGACCGAGGCTCTTAGTGGTCAGATCAAGTAGCAGGCAGACCAGCTAACAAAGCAAGAAACAATCATACAAGCTATTGCCGAGTAAATGTCTGACCTACAAGAGGACCTCGAGCAGGCCAAGTCATGCCTTTTGACCACCTCTGAGCAGCTTGAGGAGGCCCAAATGACTTGAGACCAAATATCCTCCAAAGTGGCCAAGTTGAAGACTGCCACGGATCGAGCCTCAGAAGAACTGAAGACATACAAGGCTGACGAGGAGTCCCGACAGGAAAAGGTAGAGGTGGTGTTCAAGGCCAAATTCCTCCAATATGAGGAATTTTGTGATCTTCTGGTCGGTCAAGTGTTAAGGCGGCTGAAACAGGGCTTCAATGGAGCTATTCAGCAACTTCGGCAGGTCGATGCGCTGAAACCAGACGCTAACCCGAGCTTCCTCAGCCTCGGCTGAGCTTAGGAGGAGCTACCGCCGGAGGAGAAAGAATTATAATTCCTCCTGTTTTCATACTTTGTATTTTACATTTTTCATTCCTTTTGAATGTACTCTAAATTTAAGCTCCAATTTTGAATGGAATATTTTTATCTTCTGTCACTTTCTTGCATAGTTTATATTTGCATCTTGTTTCCTATCTCATGCATTTCGCTTATGTTGCGTGCTGCTCTTCGCTCCCCCCGTATAGACACCTTTGTGTTGGAAACCGGATGGCTAGAGAGGGGGGGGGGGTGAATATAGCCAATCACTTGGACTTAGACACAAATCAAGTTTCTGCACTTAGCTTTGTTAGTAGCACAATAGAAGTATGAAAACAGAAAATGCAGAAACAGAAAATGAAGGGAAACAACTACAACTACCAAGATCGCTAACAAGGAGGATTTACAAGGTTCGGGGATAACTTGCCCCTACTCCTTGGCGTGCCCTTAAGGTGGGCGATCCCTTGATCATCAGCAGATCAAGCCCCGGTTATCACCGGATAGAAAGCAACCTTCTTCTCGGTGGAGAAACCTCTCCACAGCGTTTCAATCACAGATTTCAGTTTAAGCACAAAGAAACAGCAAGAAGGATCTTACTCAAGTACTTTGCAAAGACAAGAACACAACAAACTTTCCTGAGCTCCACCCAGGGGCGATCTCACGCAAGAAACCCTTCCTCGTGTCTTCCCGCTGTCGGACTTCAAGCTTCTTGTTCTCTCCTTCAAGCGCTCAAGTAATGGATGATTGCTTCTCGATTGCAGTAGCTTGCTCAATGTGATGACAACTTCAGGAACACAGCAAGCAAGTTGTGGAGAACACAAGGGACGGCAAGAAATCAATATTCGAACTCTGCCTCCAACGAAGCCTTCCTCCGCCCTTTTGTTTCTCCACTCAGCATCAGGTGACAACATCTCCTGCAGCCTCCAGCTACCTCACTGCCAACGCCAGCTACCACTGAGCCCTCCCTGGACTTCCTGAGATCCCCTCAACCAAGCTCCAGTCAGCAACCCAGTCTGCAACTCCATCCGTTGCAGCCTGAAATAGAGAATCGGGCAAACCTGCTCCAAGGAAAGCTTCCATTGACTTCTCCTTGAGTGTTTGAATCCTCCCCTGTCACCTGCAGCTTAATCAGAGTGTTAGAGCAGCATATCACACAGTAAATCAAGTATCAGATGTAAGCAGCAGAGAATCGGATATGGTCAGGCGCGATCAGAGCGTCTGACAGTGCAATTTGAATTAAAGTGATCGGTCACCGGACCGATCAGAGAGCCTCCTGATCGGTCACCAGACCGATTAGGCTGGGTTCAGACCGATCAGGATCTGTCCTAATCGATCCCCAACGTTCAATCAGAAATCGTGATTTCTTTGAGATTCTCCTGGACCGATCACCAGACCGATCCCAGGTTGTGGATCGATCACGGGACCGATCCACCCCTAATTTAGGCGATTTCTGAGTTTCTCAGTCCAAGCCTCCTGATCGGTCACCTGACCGATCAGAGGGTCTCCTGATCGGTCACCAGACCGATCAGATCATGACCAGACCGATCAGGCACCGTCCTGATCGATCTTAGTGAGGAACCCGCGAAGCTGGATCGTTCTCCAGAACGATCTGCACAGTGATCCTGATCGGTCATCAGACCGATCAGGAGCAGTTCAGCAAGGGAACTCAACCTCACTGTTTGCTCCCTGATCGATCACCAGACTGATCAGGAGCCAGTCAGTGGGTGAAACGCATACTCCCTGATCGGTCACCAGATCGATCAGGAGCAGCACAGTAGGTTCCCAACCTCACTGATCGATCACCAGACTGATCAGGAGCCAGTCAGTGGGTGAAACGCATACTCCCTGATCGGTCACCAGATCGATCAGGAGCAGCACAGTAGGTTCCCAACCTCACTGTGTGCTCCCTGATCGGTCACCAGACCGATCAGTCATTGCTGGATCGGACACACGACTGATCCATGAAGGAGCAGCGTGCCAGATTCCTTGATCGATCACCAGACCGATCCAGGGACTCAAACCTAGCCCTCCAAGCTAAGTTTTCATCCACCTTAGCCCTTTAAGCTAAGGATTTTTCACCTAACTCTCCAAGTTGGGAATTTGCACCTAACCCTCCAAGTTAGGGCTTTTCACCTAGCCCTCCAAGCTAGGACTTTTCACCCAACCCTTCCGAATTAGGACTTTTCCAAACCTAGCCCTCCAAGCTAGGACCTGACCCTCCAAGCCAGGACTTTTTCACCTAATTCTCCAAGATGAGAATTTTCACCTAACCCTCCAAGTTAGGACTTTTCACCTAGCCCTCCAAGCTAGGACTTTTCACCCACATCTTCCGAATTAGGACTTTTCACACACCTAGCTCTCCAAGCTAGGATTTTCAACACCTAACCTCCCAGGTTAGGATTTTCCAACACCTAGCCCTCCAAGCTAGGATTTTTCATACCATGCCTGATCCCCGATCAGGACTTAATCATCATCAATAATCATCCACCTAAACTAAAATCGGTGTCAACACCAAAACAACAATCAGGGCCAGACTGCATCAACACTTTGCACGTGTGAAGTCTAATAATAAGGAAGTGACAAGGACTTAGTGCATTGTTATTAGCCTGTGCTGGCAAGAACAGGACTCGACCTCTTCAACACCTAGGCTAGGCTTATATATCTTGGGTATCGCCAACACCTCAAGATGGTATGGGCTCGTGCTGCTCCCGGTTGGGCTTCCTCAGTACTACGCCCAGGTCTACACATCTCGGGCATCCTCGGCAGTACAAGATGGTAGGAACTCGGGCTGCTCCTAGCCGGGCATCCTCAGCACCACGGCCAGGTCTCTACATTTCTCGGGCATCCTTGGCACCACAAGATTGTAGGATCTTCGGCTGCTCCTGGCCGGGGATCCACAGCACTACGGTCAGGTCTACACATCTCGGGCATCCTCGACACCACGAGATGGTATGATCTTGGGTTGCTCCCACAGCCGGTCATCCTCAGCACCACGATCAAGTCTACTCATTTTGGGCATCCTTTGCACCACGAGATCCACAGCACCATGGTCAGGTCTACACATCTCGGGCATCCTCGACACCACGAGATGGTAGGATCTTGGGTTACTCCCAGCCGGGCATCCTCAGCACCACGACCAGATCTACTCATTTTGGTATCCTTTGCACCACGAGATGGTAGGATCTTCAGCTGCTCCTAGTCGGGCATCCTCAACACCACGGTCAAGTCTGCACATGTCGAACATCCTCGGCACCACAAGATGGTAGGATCTTCGACTGTTGCCGGCCGGGCATCCTCAGCAAAGCGACCAGGCCTACTCATCTCAGGCATCCTCGGCACCGCGAGATTGTAGGATATTGGTCTGCTCCCGGCCGTGCATCCTCAGTACCACGGCCAAGTCTACACCTCTCGGGCATCCTCAGCACCACGAGATGGTAGGATCATGGGCTGCTCCTAGCCGGGCATCCTCAGCACCACGACCAGGTCTACTCATCTTGGTCATCCTCGGCACCACGAGATAGTAGGATCTTGGGATGCTCCCAGCCATGCATCCTCAGCACCATAGCCAGGTCTACACATCTCGAGCATCCTCTGCACCACGAGATGATAGGATCATGGGCTGCTCCCGACCGGGCATCCTCAGCACCACTACCAGGTCTACACATCTCGGGCATCCTCGGCACTACGAGATGGTAGAATCTTTGGCTACTCCCAGCCGGATATCCTTAGTACCATGGCCAGGTCTACACATCTCGGGCATCCTCGGCATCACGATATGGTAGGATCTTGGGCAGCTCCCGGCCGAGCATCCTCAGCACTACGGGCAGGTCTACTCATCTCAGGCATCCTCGACAACACAAGATGGTAGGATCTTGGGCTCTTGCATTTGGTCTTGGTGAGATATTTCTTCTGTTTATTTAATTACTCAAACTGCAAAGAAGTTCAAGTAGGCATACAAATACATGTATTGCTCACATGGCTTACCGAGTACGATATGGTTGGAGGTAATTTACATTCCAGCGCCTCTCCAACCTTTTGCCTTCAGCATCATGCAAGTAATAGCTCCCTCCTGCAACCTTTTTGATAATGATGTAAGGTACACTCTATTGAGGCTCGAGCATTCCGGCGTCACCGACGGGATTGGTTCTTTTTCGGCGTCAGCGTCGTCGTCGACTTGGAAAGTCCGAACGATAACTCGATGATTGTACACTTGCTGCATACATTGCCGATACGGGACTAATCGGGCAGCGGCTTTGTCCCGCTCTTCTGTCACCATGTCTAGGTCGATAAGTCGCTCCTGATCATTATCTTCCTTGTTGTAGTGTTGTCTCCGGATTGACTCATCGCCTATTTCCACAGGAATCACCACTTTTACTCCATACACCAAATTAAAGGGGCTTTGGCCGGTCCCTTCTTTGGGAGTAGTACGGTACGAGCATAGGATGCTCGGGAGTTCTTCGACCCTACTACCTCTAACGTGGTCTAGCTTTATCTTGAGTCCTCTAATGATCTCCCGGTTTACCACTTCTGTCTGACCATTGCCTTGAGGATAAGCGACTGAGATGAAGGCTTGGTAAATACCTAGTCCTTCACACCACTCTCTGAGGTGAAGGATAAGCTCTCACTTGCATGGCAGCTTGGAGCCCTACTAGGATCGCCTCATATTCGGCTTCATTATTAGTGGCTCGAAAGTTGAGCCGGATAGATAGTTGTAGTACATCTCTTCTGGGAGAAATCATCAGAACTCCGCCCTACTATGCTTGTTATTGGAGGACCCATCAACATAAATTTTCCACACCTCATCAACTTCAGGTCCTGGGACAGCTTCGAGCATAAAATCAGCTAGATCTTGAGCCTTGATAGCTGTACGAGGGTGGTACTCAATTCCATACTCACTCAACTCTGCCGTCCACTTGATCAATCATCCTGAGGCCTCTGGATTGGTGAAGATGCGCCCGAGTGGACTATTAGTGAGTACCACAATGGGATGCGCCAAAAAAATATGGTCACAACCTTTGTGCCATTAATACTAAGGCATATGTCAACTTTTCCAGGGTAGTATAGCGAGTATCTACACTTTAAGAAGATGCTCAAATAAATAAATGAGATACTGAGTAGTATCCTCATCACGAATAAGCGCAGAGCCTACAGCTTGCTCAGTTGCAGACAAGTAGACAAACAATGTTTCTCCTTCCAACGTCTTATATAGGATAGGGAGTTGAGAGAAATATGCTTTTAAATCTATAAAAGTCTTCTCGCATTGATCATCCCATTCAAATTTAACAGCTTTCCTCAAAATTTTAAGGAATGGAAAAGTTCTCTCAGTAGATCTGGAGATGAACCAAGATATAGTTGTAATTATGTTATTCAGCCGCTGCACATCTTTGAAATTGCGAGGGGATGACATATTGAGTATAGCTTGCACTTTCTCAGAATTAGCCTCAATTCCTCTCTCGGTGACCATGTAACCAAGGAACCGACCACTTTTCACCTCAAATAAATATTTAGAGGGTTTTAGCTTCGGTCCATTGGCCCTTAAGGTAGTGAATGTCTCCTCAAGATCGGCTATCATGTCCTTCTCTGTCTTGACTATGATATCATCCATATACACCTCGATATTCCTTCCAATATGGTGGCAGAAGACTTTATCCATCATCCGCTGATAGGTTGCCCCTACATTATGTAACCCAAACGGTATGACATTGTAACAGTAAGTGTCATCTTCTGTTACAAAATTGGCCTTCTCTTAGTCTTCCCGAGCAAGGGGAACCTGATGGTACCCCTAATATGCATCCAACATTGAAATAAACTCACAGCCGGAAGTCGAATCTACCCGTTGATCAATGCGAGGCAAGGGGTAACAGTCTTTAGAGCTGGTTTTATTTAAATCACGAAAATCAATATAATCCCGGCATTTACCCCCGGGTTTAGGGACTAGTACAACATTTTCCAGCCAGGTCTGGAATTGAATTTCTCTAGTATGCTCGACCTTCAACAACTTTGCGACCTCCTCCTCGATCATCTTGCCTTGCTCTGGTGCAAAGTGTCTTCGCCTCTGCTTTATCGGTCGAGTAAGGCAGGAGGGACTCCTTTGATTTCTTCGGTAGCCCATGCAAACACATCCTGATGGTTCATCAAGCAGCTAATCAACCGACTTCTAAGTTCTGGCATAAGATTAGCAGCAATTCTCATGATTCCTCCAGCCTGTTGAGGATGAATTTGTACTTCTTCGCTCTCGACCTCCCGGAGTTCCTCTTTGGCTCCTTCCATTTCCCGGGGATTGGCCAGGTCAATTTGCAAAGCTTTGTGAGTCCTCGGGTTCTTGCGGGCTTCTGTCCTAACTTCCCCACTGTAGCACCACTGGAAAGCTAGTTGGTCTCCTTTGACTTCAGTCACCCGCTCTCCCACAGGGAATTTGATCTTTTGGTGGTAGACTGAGACCACTGCCTAAAATAAGCTGAGCGTCGGTCGCCCCAGAATAGCATTGTAGGATGATGGGGCATCCACGATCATGAAGGAAGTCCTCCATGTCCTCTGTTGCGTGTCGTCCCTAAGTGATATAGACAATGAGATATCTATTCCATCGGCTGTACATAATACCCGGTGAAGCCAAAGAGCAGAGTGGATACAGGATGCAACTCATCCTCGTTGACTTGCATCTGGTCCAGTGCCGCCTTGTAAGGATGTTGATGGAGCTACCTGTATCCACAAAGATGCGTTTAACTTCGTAATTAGTTATTCGGGCGAGGATTACCAGTGCATCTTAGTGAGGGGCTTCCACATCCTCCAGATCATCAGGGCCGAAGGAGATAACATGGCCCTAGCGCTTCTCCTTGTCCATCCCGATGATGTAATTTTTCAGCCGGCGGGTATGGGCCTTCCTTACCTGATGAGAGCCTCCTCCAGTCAGACGTCCAGAGATTATTCCCATATGGCCCGATGGAGGTCCGCGAGACGAAGATTTGCCTTTTTTGGGGTCCCTTTCAGGGGAGATAAACTGGAGGGGCATTATATCACGACTTCTTCCTCTCGAGGGTGACCGAGACTGATGCCTGGATTTGTCCTCCCCCGACTGTCGTCGACGAGGAGAAGGGCTTCGGCAAGGAGATCTCTGTCGATACCCCACTTTTCTCCACCATTTGCAGGGCTTGGCGTCCACATCCTTGTATCTCCTCTTCTTCAAGCTGTAACACTCTTCCGTAGAGTGAGTTGTGCTGCTGTGGAATTCGCGGTACTTCTTCTGTGGCTCGAGTCCTTCGGTGTCGACCATCTCCACCAACCTCTTCTTGTAGGTCCAGTGATCTTTCTCGGAGCGAGGATCTTTTGCTCGAGTTGGAGCAGGTCGTTCACTTCTCTCGGATCATACCGAGATTTGGATAGGGACTCCCATCGAATCTTTGCGATGGCTGTCCTGCACCTCCTCCACATTGACATGCTTGACCGACCTCCCCAATAGATCATCGAAGCTGGTTGACGGTTTCATCACCAGTGATCGAAAGAAATCTCCCTCAGAGAGTCCTTGTGTGAAGGCGCTGATGTGTATCTTTGAAGTGGTCGTTGGCACGTCCTGCGTCATCTGAATGAATCGTTGGATATAGTCCTTCAGCAGTTCATTGCTCTTCTACTTCAAAGCGAACAAGTTCAAAGCCGTCTTCTGGTATCACCGGCTGTTTGCAAAATGGTATAGAAGACAGTTTTAAACTTCATGAAGGAGTTTATCGAATTTTGGAGCAACCTCTGAAACTATCTCCGGGCGGCCCCTGATAAGGTGTTCAAGAACACCTAACACTTCACGCCATCTGTATATTAGTATAACAGAGTCGCATTTTCGAACTTGCAGATGTGGTCCTCCGGATCCGTCTTCCCATCGTAATCAACAATTCCTGAACCACGAAATTGCTTGGGCATGAGATTAGTTACGATGTCTGGAGAAAAAAGAGTAGATGAAGATTTTAGGAGAACTTTGGCGGCCTCGATCTTCCCCTATCCATCCTCCTACCGTAAAATGCTGGAGGGGGCAGAATACGCTCTCTCCATTTCTCCCATGGAATCTCGCCTGTGCACTGGAGCTATCATTGCCAACCCTATCGGTGGCGAGACGGATCTTCGACTTCGGTTGTGCGAGGCCAACATTCTTGGGATTTTGGCCTGCGCCGGAGCCGCTTGTTGCGAGGCGGCTTGTTCGATCTGATGCTGCTCTAGCGCTCCTTTGACGGCGTTGGCGACTAAACGATCCAACTCCTCACGTGCTAGAATGATGAATTGTCCCTCTGGATCTGCCATCACGATGTTCCTTCTGGTGCTTTGATGTTTTCCACAAATGGTGCCAAACTTATTCTGGAAGCGAACGACGGGGATGACGAGTCACCAAAGCGCAACCCATGATGACGATGACGGGGAGAAAATGTCAACGTCTGCGAGATTAACACGAGCGTAAAAGGTATGCACCGAAAGATGTTCCGGTGGACACCGCTCTGACGCTCAAGTTAGCCCTCTATCTTCTCAGGAGAACAACGAGGAATAATGTGCTATAGTTCTGGAAAGCTCACCCACTTTACCTGAGTGTCGAGGCGTCTTATATACCTGATGTCTTCCTCACATGTGTCCCCATGACCTCCTCCATATTCCTTAATCATCGGTTACTTGATAGCTATTCTCTTTTGGTAATGACCACTGTAATTATTAAGACATTAATTACCGTATGTTGTGAACAATAATTTCCTAATGACTTTCCTGTTCTAGAAGGAGGAGCGGGTGTTTGAAGCCTGACTTTCTTACCTAATGGTCTCGCAGTCTGATAAGTACTATATTGTTAATTATTTTAATTGCTAAAATCCATGTTTGACCCATGTTTTTACTTGCTTAATTATGATTTTACCCTAAGTTTTAGAACTTACCTTTATTTTGGACTTAATTGTAAATTTACGCATATTTGGATTATTTGGCCACTAAATTTTTTATTTATTTTTGTAGGCATGAAAGGTTCATGGGCCTAGGGCATACTGGGTCAAACTTGAGTCGGAAGTGGACCCAGATCGAGTTATCAAGTTTCGGATTAATCTGGGTCATCTGATTCAAAAGCGGCTAGATCTGAGCCATCCGGGACCATTTGAAGCAATCCGAGCTAGGGTTAGGATTGATCAAGCATTATGATCAAGATATGAAGGTTTCATCCCAATCAGAGCTCAATCAACCGTTGGATCAAGCTCGGAGGGCTCTAGATCGTCCATTCAAAGATTAAGTTGATTTGGACCATCCGTTGCACATCTGGAGGATCCGAGCTACCACGAGGCAGATCCTGACCCCTGATCAACATCCTCAAAGTTTGGCTCAAATCAGAGCAAGATTAGCTGTTGGATTTCCTCCGATCAATCTGGGCCGTCCATTGCTAGCTACTTAATCAGAAATTCCCAGCGCTTCAGCCTTATCGCGTCTCCGCCGTTCTTCATGTTCTCCTTCATAGTTTTTCATTGTTCTTCAGTAATTCTTCAATCCAAGGGGCGCGACCACCTCAACTCTTCATCTAGATCAAGATTTGGATCATTGGAGATAGCTAGGGTGGAGAATTCAGCTCAAATTTCATCCGGACAAAGTTTGTTTGAGGGTTTCGGCATCTCTGCTACCCAATCGCTTGTTTCTCGTCCACAAGCCATTTCCGATCATTTGAGCTGCTTGTAGGGGTTCTCAGGTGAGCTCAGATGATCCTCAAATCATCATCGCAATCCATCCGTTGAGATAGAAGAGATTGGACTGGAAAATTCCAGCCGCGTGTAGTTTGAGCAGAGTTCATCAATCCAAGCTGCGCTCCACTGATTTGCTGAGCTTAGGGGTTCGAGGCCAGCCCTTGCTTGACGACCAAGGAGATTTTGAGCTCGGGAAGGGTTGAGGAGTAGATTTCTGTAGTTAATTTCATTGTATTAGCAGTAGCTTTTAATTCTGCCACAATTTCAATTCTGCACTTTTGTTTCAGAATAGTTAACTTCGTTTATTGCATTATTCCAGCTTAAATTAGGGTTCAATCTTCAAGTTAAGTAGCTAGGGAATGTGTTTAGGGGATAATTGTTTTTAATTTCAATTTATTTCTTGTTTTTAGCTTGCGTATCAGTTTGTATCAGTTTTTCCCAATTTTTCTTCATCCTGCGTACCAACTTCCATGTCTGAACACTAGTTTGGGACAATTGATCTTGGCTACATATTAGTTTGTTTTTCATTCAATTGGTTGCATGCAATCTCTGTATTCGTTTTCATCAAAGCTTGCATTTCGTTTCTGAATTTGGCTCAATTTCTGCACATCCATTGTTTCTGAAATTCGGTTTCAATTTCCTGCAATTCAGTACCTGTTCTGAGTATCAACTGATAGAATCTGAATGGAGGATTAACCAACCCTGGTTTTTCTTCTGAATTTTCATTGGAGATTGTTTCATTTCCATAGCATTGGGAATCAAATTCTGAGTATCAATTTCTGAAATTCAGTAGTAGATTCTGAATTCTACTAGTCTGAAATTCATCAGTTTCAGTTTCACTGCATGCAGTGTTATAGTTTCAGTCTCAACTCTGAAGTTGTATCAATGGAACATGAGCTCTTTTGAGTTTTATACGAACTACAGATTTGAGCAATTCATTTTGGTTGCTGTGTCAATTTTTGCATTCGAATCTGTCTTACTGCATCCACTTTATTCTCCCTGCATTTCTGAAATTCAGCAGCTTGGTGTGTGTCAAATTGCGGCAACGTTTCTGAATTATCAGCCCACTTTCTAAATATCAATTGGAATTAGTTGGATTTCTTTTCAAGCATGGTTTATGCATTTGATCTCAACTGATCTTGAGAGAATCTGAATTAAACTTGTACCTGTTTTTTATCAGTCTTCGAGTCTCGAAAATTCTTCATAGAATTCTGCAAATGTTTTCCTTGTTAGCCTAGCCTTCAAGCTGAGTTAATCGGCCACAATTGCTGCAGCTAATTCAAATCCTTGGCACATAAGTTGTTCTCACCTTGGTATCAAGTTTGTTAAATTGCTTGCACTTTTTATCAAGTGAAATCTTGGCACAGTTTTTGTATCAGATCGGTTTTAGATTGCTTGCAATTGTCCATGTCTTGCGTTTGATTTTATTATTTTATTGCTTGGCATTTGTTTTGCTTTTGAAATCAGAAATCAGTTTCCAAAAATTGCTTAAGGGCTTTCGATGAGTAAGTGATCCTTTTGGTTGAGTTATAACTGGCTATCACTTGTTAAGTTTCATAGTAAGCTATCCTTTTGGTTGATCCTTTGCATTGTGTTTTCAATTCCGAATTGCAACCCAAAACCCAATATTTATTTGAAACCCAAAAACATTAACGACACACAAACACAAGTTCGAATCACACAACCTCAACTAGTCCCGAGGAAAAATACGACCAGTGGCCCCTTTACTACGTTTTCATATTTTGATTGCAAAAAGGGTTTCCAGAATTATTCATATTTAAATTTGAGACCCATATTCGTGACAGCTCATTTTGGGTCCGTCAAAATTTTGGCGCCGTTGCCGGGGAAGCAACTAGTTGATTTGTTTGATTTTTGCTTGTGTGTTTATGTGCATATCATTTGATACTATTTTCTTGTGCTTTATCTTTTGTATACGGTTGCTGCCATTTTTCTTGTTTGCTTTGTGATAGGACTGCCAGTTAAAAATGTTCTCATCTAATTACCAGCAGCCGTGTCCACAATTTCAGCAGAACCAACCTTTCAATCAGCAACCAAATCAGTTTTTTCAGCCACAATGTCAACAATTTCAGCAAGATTTTCAGCTAAGTTAGAATTTTCAGATTGGGCAGCCACAATTCTAGAATTTTCAGCCCTAAATTCAGCAATTTCAGCCCAACTTTCAGCCACCTTATCAACAAGATCAATCACTTTTTCAAGGAATTCAGCAAGGGTGTTTAAATAATCAGAATTTTCAGCAACCACCCTTCCCTCAAGTTCAACCAAACCAAGGATTTCAGCATCTTAACCAAAATTTCTAGCAGCCTTTTGTAAGTTTTCAGCAGGGAAATAATCAATTTCAGCCTCAACCTCAGCCATGGCAGCAAGAATTTCAACCTATACAGAATTTTTAACAACCTCTTCAATATTCACAGCCATACGATCCAAATTTTCACCCTTGCAACCAGAATTTCCAGCCACACGATCAGAATTTTCAGCCCACTCAAATTCAGTTTTCACCGCCACAATGTCAACCTCAGATCCAAGAATTCCAGGGCTATAATTTTCAGCAATCTCCACCAACTTGTGAACCAAATTTTCAGCAGTTTAATCAGCCTATTCAACCATTTGATCAGCCCCCACAGTCTTCATTTCAGAATGCACAGCCTACTCTTGGTCTTCAGCAGCCTTATGTTACATTTCAAGACCAACAAGAGTTCCACACTAACCAAGGAGGTTTTGAGAATCCTGATTGGAGTGAGGCTCAACAACAAAGGATGATGGAAATGTGTCAACAACTTTTACGACAACAACAAGACATCGGAGGACGCTTTGGAAAATTGGTTGATCAATTTAATCAGATAAAAGCCCAAAGATCAGAACAATTATCTTCTCAAGCTACTTTTAATTCTGAGGGGCCCAGAGTTGAGTTTATATCAGTTCAAGGTGACCCTAGTGCATGGCCAAGTCCTTCTTCAAGTGATCTTGCAATTTTGGTGGAAGAAGAAGAAGAAATTATCAAAAATAGGGCACCTACAGCATGCGTTCCTCTTGAAGCACCACAGGACCCTATCACTGCCTTATGCTCTACGGCATGCATCGCCAGATGGACTTTGATATCATGGAGAGCATCTTTCAGTCTATCCTATCCTACCGTGAGCCTAGCCGTCGCACGGTTTATATGCCTTTTGGTCATATCATCACTGATTGGCTTATGTCCGTCGGTGTTGATGTCACCAAGGGCAGGACCATGCCCATGGTTAAGCAAGATTGTCGTTTGGGTCGGCGGGCTTTTGCCAAGTCTGGTATTGTCATTCGTGAGCGCAATGGGGTCTTGGTATGGAAGGATGGACGCGGACTTGGTGATCTTCCTGGAGGGGCACCACATTTTCAGGCATCACACGAGGCTCCTCATGCTGACGTTGAGTATGACGACGAGCCAGAGCCTGATCTGCACTGGCAGATCTCAGAGCTGGATCAGACGGTACAGGAGCTTATTCAGCTAGGGACGACAGATCGTGAGGAGTTTCGTTCAAACTTTCGCTCCCTAGATTCCCGACTGACCAGGATCGAGACCGAGCTCTCAGGGACCCGCACACTCCAGCAGACATGGTATGATGAGTGGCGCAGCCACACATTTCCTAGAGGTGCACCTTCTTCGAGTACTGCACTAGGGTCCCTAGCTCCTACTGACACCACGATGGATGATCTCGTGGATGATGACGACCCTCCAGCGGATGTTTGAGCCTTGCTATATCCTACCTTTCTCCTCGGATGATTTCCTGTGTTGTATGACTTTTGGGCTGTATGCCCCGTGACTTGATTGTTGTGGCCTTGTACTACACGTATTTTGCTACTTGTCTGGATGACTTATGTTTTGACTTATCTGACTTTGCTTCACATGCTTATCTGATATTGGTATATCTATTGTTGATGCCATGAGTTTTATTTGCATGTTTGATCAATTGCCATATTCATGCTTACAATGCCATGTCTACTTGATGCTTATGAATATTATGGCATGTCTTGCAAGTTTATACTTCAGACTCATATGATGCATGTGATTCCTATGTCTTGCTATACCTTTTCACGTGTGTTTGTATGGTTATCCATCAATCTATCACATCTTTGTTGAGTTGGGATACCTCTAGGGTTGAGGGGGAGTGTGTTTTAATCTTATCAGTCCCTCTTGCCCCTTTTCGGTGTTCGACAAAGGGGGAGAGTGTGGATTGGTTAAGTTCAGAATGATCATGTTGTAGGGGGAGGATCTGGATTCTCCTATGATTCTAAATTTGAAAAATTGATTGAGAATCCCTAAACTTAACTAAACTTAAAATCGGGTTGTCAAACAACAAAAAGGGGGAGATTGTTGATGCAGTCTGGCCCTGATTGTTGTTTTGGTGTTGACAACGATTTTAGTTTAGGTTGATTGTGATGATTATGATTAAGTCCTGATCGAGGATTAGGCATGATATGGAGGATTCTAGCCTGGAGGGCTAGGTGTTGGAAAAATCCTAACCTGGAGGGTTAGGTGTGTAAAATCCTAGCTTGGAGGGCTAGGTGTTGGAAAAGTCCTAATTCGGAAGGGTTGGGTGAAAAGTCCTAGCTTGGAGGGCTAGGCGAAAAGTCCTAACTTGGAGTGTTAGGTGCAAATTCACATCCTGGAGAATTAGGTGAAAAAGTCCTGGCTTGGAGGGTCAGGTGCCTAGCTTGGAGGGCTAGGTTGGATGAGGTTCTAACTCGGAAGGGTTGGGTGAAAAGTCCTAGCTTGGAGGGCTAGGTGAAAAGTCCTAGCTTGGAGGGCTAGGTGAAAAGTCCTAACTTGGAGGGTTAGGTGCAAATTCCCAACTTGGAGAGTTAGATGGAAAATCCTTAGCTTGGAGGGCTAAGGTGGATGGAAACTTAGCTTGGAGGGCTGAGTTTGAGTCCCTGGATTGGTCTGGTGATCGATCAGGGATTCTGGCACGCTACTCCTTCGTGGATCGGTCTAGTGACCGATCCAGCGATGACTGATCGGTCGGGTGACCGATCAGGGAGCACACAGTGAGGTTGGGAACCTACTGTGCTGCTCCTGATCGATCTGGTGACCGATCAGGGAGTATGCATTTCACCCATTGACTGGCTCCTGATCGGTCTGGTGACCGATCAGGGAGCAAGCAGTGAGGTTGAGTTCACTTGCTGAAGAGCTCCTGATCGGTCTGATGACCGATCAGGATCACTGTGCAGATCGTTCTGGTGAACGATCCAGCTTCGCGGGCTCCTCACTAAGATCGATCAGGACGGTTCCTGATCGATCTGGTGATGACCTGATCGGATTGCTGACCGATCAGGTGACACCCTGATCGGTCAGTTGACCGATCAGAAGGCCTAGCCTGCGAAACTCAGAAATCGCCCAATATAAGGGTGGATCGGTCAGGTGAATGATCCACGACCTGGGATCGGTCTGGTGATCGGTCCAGGAGAATCTTAAAGAAATCGCGATTTTTGATTGAGCGTTGGGGATCGATCAGGACGAACCCTGATCGATCTGGGACCAGCCTGATCGGTCTGGTGACCGATCAGGAGGCTCTCTGATCGGTCGGGTGACCGATCACTTTAATTCAAAATGCACTGTCAGACGCTCTGATCGCGTCTGACCATATTCGATTCGCTGTTGTTTATCTCTGATATTTGATTTACTGCATGATTTGCTGCTCTAACAGTCTGATTAAGTTTCAGGTGACAGGGGAGGATTCAAACACTCAAGGAGAAGTCAAAGAGGGCTTTCCTTGGAGCAGGTTTGTCCCTTTCTCAACTCAGGTTGCAACGGCTGGAGCTGCAGGACTGAACTGCTGACTGAAGCTTGGCTGAGGGAGTTCAGGAAGTTCAGTAAGGGTTCAGTGTAGCTGGTGCGTTGGCAGTGAGGCAGCTGTAGGCTGCTGGAGATGAGGTCACCTGTTGCTTAGCGGAGAAACAAAAGGAACGAGAGTTGTAGTGTTCATCAGTTCGACAGTTCTTCAGTTTTTGTGCTCTTGAGTTCCTGCGCTTTGTGTTCTCCACATCAAGCTTGCTATTCTTGAGGTTTCCATCATTCTGAGCAAGCGATCGAAAAGCAATCATCCTTTACTTGAGCCTTGAAGGAGGGAACAAGGAGCTTGGAGTCCGACAGTGGGAAGACACGAAGAGGGTTCTTGCGTGAGATCGCCACTGGGTGGAGCTCAGGGAAGCTTGCTGTGTTCTTGTCCTTGCTAGGGGTTTGAGTAAGATCCTTTTTGTTGTTTCCTTGTGCTTAATCTATATACTTGCTTGGAACACACTGTGGAGAGGTTTCTCCACCGAGAAGGAGGTTGCTGAATTATCCGGTGTTAACCGGGGCTTGATCTGCCGACGATCAAGGGATCGCCCACCTTAAGGGCACGCCAAGGAGTAGGGGCAAGTTATCCCCGAACCTTGTAAAATCTCCTTGTTAGCGATCTTGCTAATCTTGCTAATCAGTTTTCGGTTTTAGTTTCTGCACATCTTGTTTTCCATACTTCCGCTGTGCTACTTACATCTATAAGTGCATAAATTACTAACTCTTCAAAGGAAAAGCGATTGGCTATATTCACTCCCCCTCTCTAGCCATCTCGTCATCAACAGGGACCACCAACAGTGATGGATACATTAGAAGATTCAGAGGATGAACCAGAAAGTGTAGGGACTTGCATGGTGGAAGCAAGAACCCAAGGATCACCTATTCCAGTCAAGTGTCCACCAGAGCTTGAGGCTGAAGAGGAGCATGTACTTGACCAGAAGGAGGCCATGGATACATCTACTCTTGTAGAACCTCCAGGTATTCTTCAGCACGCTCAGGTAAGTATTTCTCCTCTTTGTTCAGAAAAATTCAGCGAGGTACCTAGTGCTGACTTTATTGGTTATGATAAATTTATTGATATACCTTGTGTAGAAACTGCTTGTGAAAATCCAATAGAGGTACCAAAAATTGATTTTATTGGTCATAATGCATTACTTGATACATCTCTTGATATGGATTGCGAAATAATTTTAGAGGCACCTATAATTGATGTTGTTTGTTATGATGAATCTCTTGATACATCTTTTGTGGATATGGATTATGAAAATTTTTTGGAGATGCCTGAAATTGATGTTATTTATTGTGATGAATCTCTTGCTATATCTTATGCTGAGGTTGAATGTGAAAAACTTATGGAGGTATCTGAGATTGATTTCATTGGCTGTGACACATTGCTTGATACATCCTTGATGGAAAATAATTGTGATATTTCTATTGAAGTGCCAAAAATTGATTTCATTATTTGTGATGAATTTCTGGATGCAAACTTTATAGGAAATAATTGTGAAAAATTTATTGAGGCACCACAAATTGATTTAATTGGATGTGATGCAGTTTTGGATACATTTCATGCAGAGACTGACATTATTTTATTTCCTTCTTACCCTGCACGCTTGAGAGATGTATTACATTGCTTTACAGGGTCGAGAAGACTTCTGGAGTGGGTGCTCCATCTGAATAGACTCCAGCCTCCTGGAAAATATTTCAAAAGGCATCAAGAAGGAGGAGTTGATTTTACTCTAATTCAAAGCACTCCACCTCTGACATGGGTCTTATACCTAAATCGCCTTCGGCCACCGGAGCAAATTTTTGTAAAGTTCAAGTGTGGGGGAGTCTTAATTCTCTCAGCCACCCATGTTCCTCCACTACCACGATGGAGGCTACTTCTTGATAGACTCCGTCCACCAGAAATAAAGGGGAGATTTTTCTTTCTTGTATTTTTTTTTATTGCATTTTTCACTTTTAAATTGAGTCCTTGCTAATAAATGCTTAAGTAGAGTAAAATGACTAGGAGTCATTGTAGATATCATGTTAGTTTTCTTGGACATTTATTTCTTTCATGACTAGGAATGAATGTATCCCTCTAGGTTATCTCCATAGCATGTTAGAGTCTTTTGAAAATAAATTAAATTTGGTTGTTAAAACTTAAGGTTTGAGCTAATGGATGAATTCTTGGATGCTTGAGTACTATTTGGTTTTAGATTCTTAATTGAGGACTTGGGATGAATTATTTTTACCTAGTGAGAATTAGCCTTACTTTTGTGATACATTGTGCTCTAGAACTTGCTTAGGTTTTTTCAAAATCATATTTCAATGATTGGATCACATCTATAGAGGCTAATCACTTTGTTTACCTTTTCATATCAATTTTGGCAAAAATCATATTCATTCCATTTTTCTTTACTTATTTCCTACTCTTATCCTCACTTTTCTTTGGACTTGTTGTTTGAGATGTTTCTTAATGCTATTTTGCCTGAGACGGACAAAGATTTAAGTGTGGGGGAGTGACTAAAGTTTTGGAATTATTTTGGAGCAAGGATGCATTTCATGTCAAAAAGGGAAATTTTTTTTTTTGCCAAGTTGAAGCCAAAAGGTGCCAAGTGAGTTGAGTTTGGTATCAAAAATGAGTCAGAAAATTTTTTCTGTGAAGAATAACTTGAGTCGAAAGTGGCTTGGATCAAGAATTGGGAAGTTAAGATCAGAAACCTTTTGTAGGAAGTCTGAAATTTAGCTGTTCTTTGTAGAAAAATCAGAAATGCAGGAAAATCTACAGCTGAAAATGCAAGCAGAATGTGCAGAAATTGTGTCAACTTTTGGCTGAAATTTGATTTTTCTAGGCTGTGAATCAGGGAACAAAGTTCGGAAATGCATCAAAGAATATTGAGAGCATCCTTTGCTGATCAGAATTGGAAGGAATGTGGCTGCAAGGACTGATAGATTAAAACAGAAAAAAAACATGCAGTGAAGTGGAATCCGAAACAGTTTGGATTGGCATTCTCCACTACTAGTTGATGTAACTGCCTTGAAAACTCAGAGAATTACAAGGATGAAGAATCAGTGATGCCGTGGAGCTGGAATAAGAAGAAGAAAAAAAAAGAGAAAGAAGAAGAAGTGAAAGTAGTGTGCCAACTTGAAGGTGAAGGGTATCAAGAGTAGTTGCAAGAGTTAGTGAAGGATATATGTGAGCATCAAATTTTTTGTTCCTAATCGTTATTTGAAGTCTCAAGCTCTCTGATACAATCTCTGATCCAAATTTGCTCCATTATAAGACTTGAGAGCAAAGAAAAAAAAAGAGAAGAAAACAGCTTGAAGAAAAAAAATTGTGAAGCAAATTCTTTAATTGAGTTGTTTGAACTCTCCACTACCATTTGACTGCTAGATGGATTGGAGTTGATTCTGAGAAGGACTTGGGAGCTGAGCACGACATGATTGAATAGAATGAGACCAAAATAGAAAGTTAACAGCTTAACCGAAAGAGGAAAAAGCAGAAAAAAAAGAAAGAAAACAAAAGAGATAAGTGGCACACCATTGGAGTTTTGGCATTTTAAATCAGTTAAGTTCCCTCATCTGAATTAATCCTTTGCTCCAAAACATTCTGACCTTGCTAGAGGATGAAAGAAAAAAAAAATCAGAAAAGAAGAGGGAACAAAACAAGTTGGCACGCAATAGACAACTTGGCACATTTGAACAAATGGGTTTTCTTCATCCAAATCAAAGGAATTATTCAAATTGGACTTCACCACACTTTTTATAGCACTAGAGGACTGTAAAGAATGGGGCAAAGCACATTGGAAACATTTTTGAGCAACCAAGTCTTCCACTTTATCGATTTTTCCATTTCCTTGATTTTTACTCCATTTCTTACCATTTTCCATGCTTTTATTTATTTTTGTAGATGTTGATCATAATCATGAATAATGGTGGAGATTAGATAATAAGCAAGCCTATGGTAGTGCAAGAAGCATGTGTGTTTGAGTGAGCTCCATTTTCGTCATCAACTTAGAACTTAAGGAGAGAGCCACCAAAATTTTCCTTGAAAGGCTAGTGAGTTAAATTCATCTCAATGAATCATGATGGATGAAAAGGCTAAGTTGTTGATTTAAGGACGAGATACTAATCCATAGAGCTTAGATTTTTGAGAATTGACAACCTTAGGTAATTTCTTTTCATTTGCTTCTAATTATGCTTAAGAAAGCCTAAGGGATACATACTTAATAGTTTCGCGAGACGCTCAAGCTTAAGTGTGGGGGAGTTGATAAGTACCATTTTGTTGATTATTTTAATTGCTAAAATTCATGTTTGACCCATGTTTTTACTTGCTTAATTGTGATTTTACCCTAGGTTTTAGAACTTATCTTTATTTTGGACTTAATTATAAATTTATGCATATTTGGATTATTTGGCCACTAAATTTTTTATTTATTTTTATAGGCATGAAAGATTCATGGACCTAGGGCATACTGGGTCAAACTTGAGTCGGAAGTGGACCCAGATCGAGTTATCAAGTTTCGGATTAATCTGGGCCGTCCGATTCAAAAGCGGCTAGATCTGAGCCATCCGGGTCCATTTGAAGCAATCCGAGCTAGGGTTAGGGTTGATCAAGCATTATGATCAAGATCTGAAGGTTTCATCCCAATCAGAGCTCAATCAACCGTTGGATCAAGCTCGGAAGGCTCTAGATCGTTCATTCAAAGATTAAGTTGATCTGGACCATCCGTTACACATCTGGAGGATCCGAGCTACCACGAGGCAGATCCTGACCCCTGATCAACATCCTCAAAGTTTGGCTCAAATCAGAGCAAGATCAGCCGTTGGATTTCCTCCGATCAATCTGGGTCGTCCATTGCTAGCTACTTAATCAGAAATTCCCAGCGCTTCAGCCTTGTCGCGTCTCCGCCGTTCTTCGTGTTCTCCTTCATAGTTCTTCATTGTTCTTCAGTAATTCTTCAATCCAAGGGGCGCGACCACCTCAACTCTTCATCTAGATCAAGATTTGGATCATTGGAGATAGCTAGGGTGGAGAATTCAGCTCAAATTTCATCCGGACAGAGTTTGTTTGAGGGTTTCGGCATCTCTGCTACCCAATCGCTTGTTTCTCATCCACAAGCCATTTCCGATCGTTTGAGCTGCTTGTAGGGGTTCTCAGGTGAGCTCAGATGATCCTCAAATCATCATTGCAATCCATCCGTTGAGATAGAAGAGATTGGACTGGAAAATTCCAGCCGCGTGTAGTTTGAGCAGAGTTCATCAATCCAAGCTGCGCTCCACTGATTTGCTGAGCTTAGGGGTTCGAGGCCAGCCCTTGCTTGACGACCAAGGAGATTTTGAGCTCGGGAAGGGTTGAGGAGTAGTTTTCTGTAGTTAATTTCATTGAATTAGCAGTAGCTTTTAATTCTGCCGCAATTTCAATTCTGCACTTTTGTTTTAGAATAGTTAACTTTGTTTATTGCATTGTTCCAGCTTAAATTAGGGTTCAATCTTCAAGTTAAGTAGCTAGGGAATGTGTTTAGGGGATAATTGTTTTTAATTTCAATTTATTTCTTGTTTTTAGCTTGCGTATCAGTTTGTATCAGTTTTTCCTTGTTTTTCTTCATCCTGCGTACCAACTTCCATGTCTGAACACTAGTTTGGGACAATTGATCTTGGCTACATATTAGTTTGTTTTGCATTCAATTGGCTGCATGCAATCTCTGCATTTGTTTTCATCAAAGCCTGCATTTCGTTTCTGAATTTGGCTCAATTTCTGGACATCCATTGTTTCTGAAATTCGATTTCAATTTCCTGCAATTCAGTACCTGTTCTGAGTATCAACTGATAGAATCTGAATGGAGGATTAACCAACCCTGGTTTTTCTTCTGAATTTTCATTGGAGATTATTTCATTTCCATAGCATTGGGAATCAAATTCTGAGTATAAATTTCTGAAATTCAGCAGTAGATTCTGAATTCTACTAGTCTGAAATTCATCAGTTTCAGTTTCACTGCATGCAGTGTTATAGTTTCAGTCTCAACTCTGAAGTTGTATCAATGGAACATGAGCTCTTTTGAGTTTTATACGAACTACAGATTTGAGCAATTCATTTTGGTTGCTGTGTCAATTTTTGCATTCAAATCTGTCTTACTGCATCCACTTTATTCTCCCTGCATTTCTGAAATTCAGCAGCTTGGTGTGTGTCAAATTGCGGCAACGTTTCTGAATTATCAACCCACTTTCTAAATATCAATTGGAATTAGTTGGATTTCTTTTCAAGCATGGTTTATGCATTTGATCTCAACTGATCTTGAGAGAATCTGAATTAAATTTGTACCTGTTTTTTATCAGTCTTCGAGTCTCGAAAATTCTTCATAGAATTCTGCAAATGTTTTCCTTGTTAGCCTAGCCTTCAAGCTGAGTTAATCGGCCACAATTGCTGCAGCTAATTCAAATCCTTGACACATAAGTTGTTCTCACCTTGGTATCAAGTTTGTTAAATTGCTTGCACTTTTTATCAAGTGAAATCTTAGCACGGTTTTTGTATCAGATCGGTTTTAGATTGCTTGCAATTGTCCATGTCTTGCGTTTGATTTTGTTGTTTTATTGCTTAGCATTTGTTTTGCTTTTGAAATCAGAAATCAGTTTCCAAAAATTGCTTAAGGGCTTTCGATGAGTAAGTGATCCTTTTGGTTGAGTTATAACTGGCTATCACTTGTTAAGTTTCATGGTAAGCTATCCTTTTGGTTGATCCTTTGCATTGTGTTTTCAATTCCGAATTGCAACCCAAAACCCAATATTTATTTGAAACCCAAAAACATTAACGACACACAAACACAAGTTCGAATCACACAACCTCAACTAATCCCGAGGAAAAATACGACCTGTGGCCCCTTTACTACGTTTTCATATTTTGATTGCAAAAAGGGTTTCCAGCATTATTCATATTTAAATTTGAGACCCACATTCGTGACAGCTCATTTTGGGTCCGTCAGAGTCTTATCACCCGAGCTGACCTCGGGGCCTTCTTCCGTTCTCCCGAGAAAGTCTTGAGGTCCCGATTCTTGGTCTGACTTCGGGGCCTTCTTCAGTTCTCCCGATATAGTCTCGGGAGCCCGAGGAGCACGATCCCTGACCTGACCTGACCTCGGGGCACTAGTTCGGTGGGCCCTGCCACGTAACTTTTTCATGTCATATGCCTATCCCGAGATATTCATCCCTATCATTGACAATTGAGTGAAGAGTGTTCATGCTTACAAATTTACCTGGTGACTGATATGTGAGGTAGGATTGCTCACCTCCGAATTAATTATACCAAACACCTAGACCCTTTCAAATTTATAATGAGTATTATACCTGAAGCATTTTTGCATTTTTATATTAATTTTTTTTATAAATTTGATTAAATTTATTATAATATTTTTGGAGTGATTTTAAAAGTTAAAATAATTTTAACTTGATAACTCTCCTTAAATTTATTATAACAATTCTTCTTAATAGATCTTTTATTGTTGTAAAATCTAATAACACTCGCACAAAGTGTTCTACATCTCTCTTATTAAACGTCCTCCTATGTGAGAAATTATTTTTCATAGTCACGACTCAAATTTTTGAATACCAACTTAAAGAATCTTTTATGCTTAGAGGTTAAGAATACATGAAAACTATATATGCAAAACTTCATAAGCGTTAGGTATGATTTCCTTTTCAAGATAGGAAATAAATTATATTGCCAGACTGTTCATTAAAAATTGACAAATATAAACAAATAAAGAAACTTAAACACAAATAAATTCTATTCTTAAATAAAGCTCATTGATCCTGTCGACAAGTGAAAATTATATTGCCACCTTTCTTCCCTTTTTCTTCTGCTTTTTCCTCCGCTCTCGTCCGACCTCCGTCGCCCGACCTCCGTGTTCTCCGACGATCAGTGTTTCCGGTGAACCTAATCCCTAGGTATTTCTCTCATCTTCTGAGTCTTTTCCTTGTATTTCCCTACCCCATCTTGATGGTTGAGTCATCTTCCCCGGCTGAAGCGTGGTACTTGACCACCCGTGCATCTCTAACCCTAGGTCACCTAGAGACCCTTCGCATAGACTATCAAATCCGCGAGGACCACTTACTGGCCCTTCCCAATCGTCGGGACCGACCCCGCCAGCCTCCCTTGGGTTACTTCACCATTTTCTCAAACCAATTACTGGCCAGGTTACGTTTTCCTCTCCACCCATTCTTCCGCGAGGTCTGTCGATACTTTCAAGTATCTTTGTCTCAACTAGCACACAACTCGATTAGGATCCTGTGTGAGACAGTGATCCTTTTCACAGCCAACGAGGTTCCCCTTGAGCCCCGAGTGTTCAATTATTTTTATTACCTCAAAAAACAAGAGCCCGGGAACTTCTATTTCCGGGCTCGGATCAAGTCGACCTTCCTGGAGAAGGTCCCTTCTTCCAACAAAGGTTGGAAATCCCATTTCTTTTATATTAAGTCTGCCCCATCCTCGACCTGGCCCACTGAGTGGGTAGAAGACCTTCCTAGCCAACCTCCTATGCCCAAGAATCTTCGTTCAGAGCCAGGCTATCAGTTTGCATTCTTTAGGCTCAGGGGAACCCGGTACTATGCGGGCAAGCTGCTGATCGAGGGCATGTTATGTCTCTTTCAGCTGAGTCAGATTCCAGCAGAGTTACCAGGCACCCTTGGTAAGTTCCTGTTAGTGATATGAGAGAAGTGTCCTAAGGCAATCGCCTTATGATTGTAATCATTTATTTTAATAAATGAATATTCACTATTTGAGTATACATGTTTGTGTGTTTGATTGAGATCTTAAACTCATTTACTGAATGCCCACAATACAATTCACAGTATGAGAGAATTTATGATGAATTCACAACTAGTGATTATCTCTACATGTGCAATTGTGAAGTATTGAAATTGTCCCTAGTCGATGAATTGATAAATACGGACACTATCAATTCTGTTGAGACTAGCATGTGTTATTCTCTAATCAGCTGATTCTCACTGGCCGGTCACATTGAGATGTCCGGAGATAAACATGAATACTAGTTAAGGGAACTAGTTCATTGGAGTGACTAGCTGTGAAACTTCATATGGTAGTCTACATATAGATATGTCAGTGAAGTTCTTACTGCAGCTTAAGTGCGATGTTCCTTTGACTTGCGGTGTTCAAGTCATCTTGGCCATGGAGACTTATACTTTGACATCTTAAGCAAATATCTCCAAGGAGGTGTGGACCCGGGATGATTGGGTATAAGTCGAAGTGCCCGAAGATGTTTGAACAACCTACAAAGGATTCACCACTCCTTGCGAAGAGATGTATACCCGAGGCCTATCTTCGGATTGTTACTCGAAGCCTCTGGCCAGAGCATGACATGTTCAGAGTATGAATCTCTTAAATACATGAGAGTAATTAGAATCCGTAAGACGAGAAAACGTTACTTGGGCTAGGTGTGACGTAGTCAGCCTAGTGGGGACTGATACACATAGACCATGTCCTGAACTAAGTGGGTAGAAGATGGTGAAGGGAATGGGGCACGATTCATTATAGCTGCTGAAGGGTTTTAGAATTGTTTCTAAGGTCAACCGTTGATCTTTCGATTAATTGGGGATCATGATGTACTACTAGGTGCCACTCATGATCGTTCTATAATTAATTGATTAATTATAGACGACCAACATAAATCGAAAGCCTATTTAGTCACATGCACTACGAGTAATCCGAGGGATTTAAAACGAATTGAAAATTGGATTTTCCAATCAAGAGAGATTAATTTTGGTTGAGCCAAACGATAAGTCGAATCTGAATTTTTCAGAGACGCATCGGAAGCGTAAAATGGCTAAGTCTTTTGAAGACTTAATAGATGAATTAAATATGTTTAATTCATTGGGGCATGGCTTGGATGGGCCGGCCAAAGAGGGCCTCCATCCTCTTTGCTTGGTCGGCCACAACAAAGGGAGAGAACCAAGTTTTTGGTTCAATTTATAAAATAAACCAAGTGTGGTTAATTTGTTTTATAAAATTATGGATGATATAAAATTTTATATAATAAACCAAGGTTTGGTTTTTTTTTTCATGGAAATTAAAATGAACCATGGATTGGTTTATTTTTTAAAATCAATCATGGATTGATTTACCATGATAAGGAAATTTATTCCATAGGAGAGAAGATTTTTATCATGAATTAAAATATGATTTTAACCATGATATAAAATCAAACTTAGCATGATGGAATAAGTTATTCCATATTTGAGAGGCTTGATGGTTGAGAGGCCACTATATAAAGGACCCAAGGCAAAGTTTGTGGGTGATAATTATAGAGATGAAGGCATAGACTCTCTCCCTCTCTTTCTCTCCTTCTCTTCTCCCCTTCTTGCCGTGCGCCAACCAGCCCCAAGAAGGAGCACCAGCCGACCATCCTTTTGTGGTTAGTCTTCTGACTTCTCTCTTGGTTTTTCTCGTCGCGTTCTCGGAGAATCTAGTAGTTCTCGAGAACACGAAACTCGTGGCTTTGCGAAGTCATCTCGAAGATACTTGGCGTGGACGCGAATAGAGGCGGAGCTTCCAAAGGACGCTTATGGTTGGATCTCGTCCCTTCCTTCGAGTTACGCGAGGTAATATGTAAATTAGTTTACGTTTTTGCAAAAATTTTAAACATATGATCATGTCTACACAAGATAAAATTGCATGCTTAGATGTGTGGCTAAATGATTTAGAGAAATTATTTATGCTAAACCTTCCGCTGCACGTAATTAATTTTAAAATTATGAACTCGCATCCATGTCAACATGCACCCAGTCCCAACAGTGGTATCAGAGCCGAGGTTTGTGTTCGACATAATCATATAATTGTTTTGTGGAAAGCTTTATCATGATCTCAATTTTGGAAAATTTTCAATTATGACAACTTTCCAATTATGGTAAATTTTCGATTTAGGAATTTCAAAGTTTGAAAATCCTCATGAAATTTCGCAAACTTTTGAAATATCTATGTATCTGAAATTTTATGATAATTGTGAAAACTTTCCATTTTGAAAACTTTCCAATTTTAGAAATTTCTTATTTTGGAAACTATCCAATTTTAGAAAAACGTAAGTTTTCTTTGTACCAGAAACTTACAATTATTCTGAAAACCTTTTATTTTTGGAAACATTCCATTTATGGAAAGCTCGTAATTTTGGGCACTTTCTTTCAAGAAAGTCTAGACAAATTATGGAAATATTAATTGGCATTTAAATTTATAATTGGAAATTAATTATTTACAAAATTCTTTATTTTGGATTGAGCCTCGGGGAGCCGTCCAATTTAAAGTTAGTTGTTATAATTAAATAATTTAAATTGAATTTAAAATTGTTAAATGTTTAATTTGGATTGAGCCTCGGGGAGCCATCCAAATTAAGTNGAAGTGTCCTAAGGCAATCGCCTTATGATTGTAATCATTTATTTTAATAAATGAATATTCACTATTTGAGTATACATGTTTGTGTATTTGATTGAGATCTTAAACTCATTTACTGAATGTCCGCAATACAATTCACAGCATGAGAGAATTTGTGATGAATTCACAACTAGTGATTATCTCTACATGTGCAATTGTGAAGTATTGAAATTGTCCCTAGTCGATGAATTGATAAATACGGACACTATCAATTCTGTTGAGACTAGCATGGGTTATTCTCTAATCAGCTGATTCTCACTGGCTGGTGACATTGAGATGTCCGGAGATAAACATGAATGCTAGTTAAGGGAACTAGTTCATTGGAGTGACTGGCTGTAAAACTTCATATGGTAGTCTACATATAGATATGTCAGTGAAGTTCTTACTGCAGCTTAAGTGCGATGTTCCTTTGACTTGCGGTGTTCAAGTCATCTTGGTCATGGAGACTTATACTTTGACATCTTAAGCAAGTATCTCCAAGGAGGTGTGGACCCAGGATGATTGGGTATAAGCGAAGTGCCCGAAGATGTTTGAACAACCTACAAAGGATTCACCACTCCTTGCGAGAGATGTATACCCGAGGCCTATCGTTCGGATTGTTACTCGAAGCCTCTGGCCAGAGCATGACATGTTCAGAGTATGAATCTCTTAAATACATGAGAGTAATTAGAATCCGTAGGACGAGAAAACGTTACTTGGGCTAGGTGTGACGTAGTCAGCCTAGTGGGGACTGACACACATAGACCATGTCCTGAACAAGTGGGTATAGATGGTGAAGGGAATGGGGCACGATTCATTATAGCTGCTGAAGGGTTTTAGAATTGTTTCTGAGGTCAACCGTTGATCTTTCGATTAATTGGGGATCATGATGTACTACTAGGTGCCACTCATGATCGTTCTATAATTAATTGATTAATTATAGACGACCAACATAAATCGAAAGCCTATTTAGTCACACGCACTACGAGTAATCGAGGGATTTAAAACGATTGAAAATTGGATTTTTCAATCAAGAGAGATTAATTTTGGTTGAGCCAAACGATAAGTTCGAATCTGAATTTTTCAGAGACGCATCGGAAGCGTAAAATGGCTAAGTCTTTTGAAGACTTAATAGATGAATTAAATAAGTTTAATTCATTGGGGCTTGGCTTGGATGGGCCGGCCAAGAGGGCTCCATCCTCTTTGCTTGGCGGCCACAAAAAGGGAGAGAACCAAGTTTTTGGTTCAATTTATAAAATAAACCAAGTGTGGTTTTGTTTTATAAAATTATGGATGATATAAATTTTTATATAATAAACCAAGGTTTGGTTTTTTTTCATGGAAATTAAAATGAACCATGGATTGGTTTATTTTTAAAATCAATCATGGATTGATTTACCATGATAAGGAAATTTATTCCATAGGAGAAGAGACTTGATTGATTTTTATCATGAATTAAAATATGATTTTAACCATGATATAAAATCAAACTTGGCATGATGGAATAAGTTATTCCATATTTGAGAGGCTTGATGGTTGAGAGGCCACTATATAAAGGACCCCAAGGCAAAGTTTGTGGGTGTAATATAAGATGAAGGCATAGACTCTCTCCCTCTCTTTCTCTCCTTCTCTTCTCCCCTTCTTGCCGTGCGCCAACCAGCCCCAAGAAGGAGCACCAGCCGCCATCCTTTTGTGGTTAGTCTTCTGACTCTCTCTTGGTTTTTCTCGTCGCGTTCTCGGAGAATCTAGTAGTTCTCGAGAACACGAAACTCGTGGCTTTGCGAAGTCATCCGAAGATACTCGGCGTGGACGCGAATAGAGGCGGAGCTTCCAAGGGACGCTTATGGTTGGATCTCGTCCTTCCTTCGAGTTACGCGAGGTAATATGTAAATTAGTTTACGTTTTCTGCAAAAATTTAAATATATGATCATGTCTACACAAGATAAAATTGCATGCTTAGATGTGTGGTTAAATGATTTAGAGAAATTATTTATGCTAAACCTTCCGCTGCACGTAATTAATTTTAAAATTACGAACCGCATCCATGTCAACATGCACCCGGTCCCAACAGTGGTATCAGAGCCGAGGTTTGTGTTCGACATAATCATATAATTGTTTTGGGAAAGCTTTATCATGATCTCAATTTTGGAAAAATTTTCAATTATGGAAACTTTCCAATTATGGTAAATTTTCGATTTAGGAATTTCAAAGTTTGGAAATCCTCATGAAATTTCGCAACTTTTGAAATATCTCTATTTCTGAAATTTTATGATAATTGTGAAAACTTTCCATTTTTGAAAACTTTCCAATTTTGGAAATTTCTATTTTGGAAAATTTCCAATTTTGGAAAAACGTAAGTTTTCTTTGTACCAGAAACTTACAATTATTCTGAAAACCTTTTATTTTTGGAAACTTTCCATTTATGGAAAGCTCGCAATTTTGGGCACTTTCTTTCAAGAAAGTCTAGACAAATTATGAGAATATTAATTGGCATTTAAATTTATAATTGGAAATTAAATTATTTACAAAATTCTTTATTTTGGATTGAGCCTCGGGGAGCCGTCCAATTTAAAGTTAGTTGTTATAATTAAATTTTCTAAATTGAATTTAAATTGTCAAATGTTTAATTTGGATTGAGCCTCGGGGAGCCATCCAAATTAAGTTATTGATATTAATTTTCCATAAATAAATATGTGATCAAATCTTGAAAATTTTTGAGGTGATTCTCAAACGATAATTTCCTTATTTGATTTATGAGGTGATGCTCTTACATATTATTGTCTCCAAAATTAATTAGGAAAATTGTTTCCTATAGAGTATATTTCCTTAAATAAGATTTTCATGAAAATAATATGTGGTTGAATTAAGGGAATCTGTCTCTTAATTTAATAAGATTTGATTTAGAGAAATCAAAGTCTTAAACATATTATTTCCGAAATTGATTATGATAATTCAGGAAATTGTTTCCCAAAACAATTCCTTGAATAAAGTATGAAATTAGAATTAGGAAATCCGGTTCCTAATTCAATTAATGAGACTTGATAAATTAAGTCACATACATACTTTATTAAGGAAATCGTTAGAACATGACATAATTATATGTCATGAATGTGCATAAAAGAAAAGGATGAGACCCAAAACCCCTTACAAAATATTAAGGCCAACACCTTCCATTAATATGGTTAGAACCGGAGTTTTGTTTCTCGTTTGGGTTGATGGACACATCCATGCCCGGCTTGAACCTCAACATGTTCAAACCATGGAATTAGTTTATGATTAATATAGTTGGAGTCAGAGGTCAATCCTTAGTTTTGGTTGTTGGACACATCCAAGCCTGACTAAACGGTTGAATGAGCTCCAACCATATTAAAACTATTTCTTGATTAATGGGTCAGCCTTAAGCTTGGAGCATCGATTTGTTGTGCCACAGCCAAGGTCGATGTAAAGAGAGGTGCAGTTGGGTGCTATGTATATTGTTGCATACTTGTTAATGAGTTAACAACCCAATGATTTATGCAAACATTCAATTAGTTGATAGCATAATGTGATAGTTACATATGTATAATATGTAATCGGTATAATTACCTACCTTCATAGCTAAGAATAACTTGATGGACTCTAGCCATGGTTGTTCTTATCTATGGTTGGATATCAACCTATTTGGAGATGTTCCTACGATCTCCCGAATTGATAAAAAGGGTTATTCAATTCGAAAAATAAATAGGATTTAATTAATGTATATTGATGCATTCTTTATCATTCTCATCACATAACCTCAATTTGTATTTCTAGGATAATCACCTGATCATGTCTTCTCTGAATTTGCGTTCCATTTTGGACACCAATAAGCTGACTGGGCCAAACTTCATGGACTGGCTTCGAAACCTGAGGATAGTCCTCAAGGCAGAAAAGCTTGCTTATGTCCTTGAAGAACAACTTCCCAACCATCCTCCTGAAGATGCAACTCCAGACCAGTTAGTGGCCTATCAGAAACATGTGGCCGATTCTGAACTTGCGAGTTGCATCATGCTGGCCGCTATGGTACCTGAGCTACAAAAGCAGCATGAGCATATGGATGCTCATACCATCGTCTTCCATCTTCATGAGCTGTTTGACGAGCAGGCGAGATCCGAAAGGTTTGAGGTCTCCAGACTCCTCTTCACCTCTAAGATGCAGGAAGGCACTTCTGTTTCACAGTTTGTGTTGAAGATGTTGGGGTACATTGAGCGACTAGGCACACTCGGATTTGCAATGGATCACGAACTAAGTATTGACTTAATTCTGCATTGTTTGCCCAAGAGTTACTCACAGTTTGTGATGAACTATCGGATGAACAAACTGGAGACTACCATTCCTGAGTTGCTTAACCTGCTGAAGACTGTAGAGCCTTCTGTAAAGCAGGATCAGAAGACGGTACTGTTAGTTGGTTCCTCAAAGAAAGGCTCTAAGAGGAAGCCCAAAGAACAAAATAAGGGAAGGAAGAAAAAGGCCAAAAAGATTGAAAAGGCACCAAAAGGCACTTGCCATCACTGCGGCAAGGAGGGCCACTGGCGAAGAAACTGCAAGGTTTATCTTGAGTCCTTGAAGAAGAAGGCATCCGATGCCCCATCCTCTTCAGGTATCTTCGTTATTGAATGTCACTCTATTTCCTCGGACACCTGGGTACTTGATACTGGGTGTAGCTCACATATATGTAATGACATACAGGGGCTAAGGAATAGAAGAAGACTCGTCAAGGGAGAAGCGAATTTGCGAGTTGGAAATGGAGCAAAGATTGCTGCTGTTGCCATCGGAACATATTTGCTAAAGCTCCCTACTGGACTTGTCTTAGAATTGGATAATTGTTATTTTGTTCCTTCGTTAATAAAGAACATTGTATCTATTTCATGCTTGAATGAAAAGGGTTATCATTTAACTTTTAGTAACAATTGCTGTTACATAACTTTAAATGGTGTTCTTTATGGGACCGGAACTTTATGCAATGGTATCTACACGTTAGATTTATCCGGTGACGTTTTCAATATCGAAGTTAGCAACAAACGTGCTCGAATAGATAATCAAATAGACTCCTATATGTGGCATTGTCGTCTTGGCCATGTAAGTAAGAAACGCATGACCAAATTACACCGATGTGGAATTCTGGAATCATTTGAACCCGGTTCATTTGATACATGCGAATCATGCTTAAAAGGCAAGATGACCAAATTACCCTTTTCCGAAAAGGTAAACCAGTGGGAGAATTGCTTGGTCTAATACATACTGATGTATGTGGACCAATGTCAACTCTTGCACAAGGAGGCTATAGCTACTTCATTACCTTTATCGATGATCACTCACGATTCGGGTATGTGTTCTTAATGAAACACAAATCTGAAGCTTTTGAGAAATTCAAAGAGTTCAGAAGTGAAGTAGAGAAACAGCTTGGCAAAAGTATTAAGATACTTCGATCCGATCGGGGTGGTGAATACTTAAGTCAAGAGTTTCAAGATTATCTTAGGGACAATGGGATATTGTCTCAATGGACTCCGCCATATACACCACAGCATAATGGTGTATCTGAGAGGCGTAACCGAACCTTGATGGACATGGTTAGATCTATGATGAATCATGCAACTCTTCCAAAATCCTTTTGGGGCTATGCGCTTAAGACAGCTGTTTACTTAC
Organism: Boesenbergia rotunda; assembly: GCA_024364735.1. Classification (NCBI taxonomy): domain Eukaryota; kingdom Viridiplantae; phylum Streptophyta; class Magnoliopsida; order Zingiberales; family Zingiberaceae; genus Boesenbergia; species Boesenbergia rotunda. Next base: position 113,109 of record JAGFNQ010004332.1, read on the forward strand.
TAAACAGAGTCCCGACCAAGGTAGTCTCTACTACTCCATATGAGACGTGGAATAGTAAGAAACCTCATTTATCTCACCTAAAGATATGGGGTTGTCCTGCTTATGTAAAGCGGACTGTATCAGACAAATTGGATGCTAAGTCTGATAAATGTCTATTTATTGGATACCCTAAGGAAACGAAAGGTTACCAATTCTATCATCCCTTGGAACAAAAGGTGTTTGTTTCAAGGCATGCTGTATTTCTAGAAAAAGAATTTCTTTTACAAGAAAACAGTGGGAGTAGCATTGAACTTGAAGAAGTTCAAGAAACTCCAATAGACATTACAGAGACACCTAGTCTAGACCCACAACCAATAACTCATAATGATGAGCTATCAGTTGAACCTAAAACAACACCACTTCTTCGTAGGTCTGATAGGACACGCAATATTCCAGAGAGATACGGATTTCTCATAAGTGAATCGAACGACGTGTTACTCATTAACGATGACGAACCTATCAGTTATGAAGATGTTCTGAAAAATTCAGAAAGGGATAAATGGCTTGAAGCCATGAAGTCGGAAATGGATTCCATGTACAAAAATCAAGTATGGGACTTGGTTAACCCACCTGAAGGGATTAAGCCCATAGGGTGCAAGTGGGTTTTCAAGAAGAAAACCGACATGGAAGGTAATGTTGTTACCTTTAAGGCTAGATTAGTGGCAAAAGGATATCGTCAGAAACAAGGAATTGATTATGACGAAACCTATTCGCCAGTAGCTATGCTTAAATCCATTCGGATGCTCCTGGCCATAGCAGCTCATTATGATTATGAGATATGGCAAATGGATGTGAAAACAACTTTCCTTAATGGAAACCTGCTTGAGGATGTATACATGATACAACCTGAAGGTTTCACATCGGTTAATAAAACCAAAGTATGCAAGCTTCGACGATCCATATATGGACTAAAGCAAGCATCCAGGAGCTGGAACATCCGTTTTGATGAGACAATCAAAGAGTTTGATTTCTCACAAAATCCTGACGAACCTTGTGTGTACAAGAAGGTTAGTGGGAGTGCAGTCGTATTCCTAGTGTTATATGTCGATGACATATTACTTATAGGAAACGATATATCAGTCTTACAGTCAGTTAAAATTTGGTTGTCCAAAACTTTCTCCATGAAAGACCTGGGAGAAGCAACCTATATCCTTGGGATTAGAATCTATAGAGATAGATCAAAACGGTTGCTTGGTCTTTCGCAGTCTACATATATAGACCGAGTGCTAGAAAGGTTTAGCATGTCGGAATCCAAGAAAGGTTACCTTCCCATCAGGCATGGGATCAACCTTTCGAAGTCTATGTGTCCGCGCACAGAAGACGAGAGGATTTGCATGAATAAGATTCCTTATGCATCCGTGATAGGATCTATCATGTATGCTATGTTATGTACTAGGCCCGATGTATCGTATGCTCTGAGCGTCACAAGCAGATACCAGTCTGATCCAGGAATGGATCATTGGGTGGCTGTCAAGACAATCCTCAAGTACTTAAGAAACACTAAGGATGTGTTCCTAATATATGGAGAAGGTGATATGGTAATACGTGGGTATACAGATGCCAGTTTCCAGACAGATAAGGATGACTCCAAATCTCAGTCCGGATATGTATTTATTTTGAATGGAAGCACAATAAGTTGGAAGAGTTCCAAGGAAGACACCGTAGCGGAATATATTGTAGCTTCGGATGCAGCAAAGGAATCAGTCTGGATCAAAAAGTTTGTCTCAGAACTTGGTTCCAACCATTGATGAAGCAATACCAGTTTACTGCAATAACAATGGAGCTATTGCACAAGCGAAGAAACCAAGGTCTCATCAGCGATCCAAACATGTGCTTCGCCAATATCATCTGATTAGAGAGATTATAAGTAGGAATGATATGCAAATTGAGAAAATTCCCACTGAAAGGAATTTAGTGGATCCTTTAACTAAGGCCTTGCCTCAAAGCAAGTTTGAGGGTCATGTTAGAGCCTGTGGTATTGGGTACCATAGCGATTGGCATTAGGCCAAGTGGGAGTTTGTTAGTGATATGAGAGAAGTGTCCTAAGGCAATCGTCTTATGATTGTAGAGATGAAGGCATAGGCTCTCTCCCTCTCTTTCTCTCCTTCTCTTCTCCCCTTCTTGCCGTGCGCCAACCAGCCCCAAGAAGGAGCACCAGCCGACCATCCTTTTGTGGTTAGTCTTCTGACTTTTCTCTTGGTTTTTCTCGTCGTGTTCTCTGAGAATCTAGTAGTTCTCGAAAATATGAAATTCGTGGCTTTGCGAAGTGATCCCGAAGATACTTGGCGTGGACGCGAATAAAGGCGGAGCTTCCAAGGGACGCTTACGGTTGGATCTCGTCCCTTCCTTCGAGTTACGCGAGGTAATATATAAATTAGTTTATGTTTCTGCAAAACTTTTAAATATATGATCATGTATACATAAGATAAAATTGCATGCTTAGATGTGTGGTTAAATGATTTAGAGAAATTATTTATACTAAACCTTCCGCTGCACGTAATTAATTTTAAAATTACGAACCCGCATCCATGTCAACATGCACCTGTTGGGACCGGGTGCATGTCGACGAGGATACGAGTTCGTAAAATTTTAAATTTTTACGTGCAGCAGAAGAATTTGCATAAAATAATTTCCTAAATTATTTTAACTTCGTATCTAGCATGCAACCTTATAGTGTATCGACATAATCATAAAATAAAAGTTTGCGGAAAAGTAAACTAATTTACTTTTATACCTTGCGTAACTCGAAGAAAGGGATGAGATCCAACCGTAGCGTCCCTTGGAAGCTTCGCCTCTATTCGCGTCCACGCCGAGTTCTCTTCGGGATGACTTCGCAAAGTCACGAGTTTTATGCCGACGAGAACTACTAGATTCTCGGAAGGCACAACTAGAAGATTAAGAGAAAAATTAGGAAAACTAACCAACGAAGTAACGGAATCGAATTCCGGGAAGAGAGGAGTCGCTATCCGCTTTTTCTTCTTCGTGTTCGGGTTCTCCTTCTTCTTCAATGCTCACGGCTAGCAACCACCACCTTGGATAGAGTTTGCGCCGGCCCTTAGCCACCAAGTGGGCGCCGGCCCTAGGACTCCAAGAATGGGTGGGCGCCGGCCCTAAGGGAAGAGAGGAAGAAGGAGGAGAGGAGAGATTAAGAGAGAGAGGGAGAGAATAATTAATCTCTTGATTAGGATTAAGGGCTAGCCTTTGGTTCCTTTATATAGTAGCAACTCCTTTGCTAAGTCTCCCTCTAAACCGAATTAACGGAATTAACGGAATTAGTTATAAGAAATTTATCTTATAAAATTTCTTATTGCTTATTCGGTTTAAGCCTAGTCTTATTATAACTAATTTATAATAAAACAAATTAGTTATCATAAGAAATTTATCCTATAAATTCTCTTATGAATTTTATTATAACTAACTTTATAATAAAACTAATTAATTATCATAAGAAATTTATCCTATAAATTCTTATGAATTATTCCGTTTAAACCAAGTTTTATTATAACTAATTTATAATAAAACAAATTCTTCTTCTTTTTAAATTATAGAATAAATTTTATAAGAAATTTATAAACTTTCTTATTATGGAAAAATCAATTCATAATTGATTTTATAAAATTAAAATAAACCAATTCATGGATTATTTTAATCTTCCATAAAAGAATAAATTTCTATAAATTTATTTATATAAATTTCTTTATACAAATTTATTTATCCATAATAAATCGCGCTGGATTTATCTTACTAATTAAACCAAAATTAATTGGTTTTCTCCTCTTATTGTGGCCAGCCACCAAAGGGGGTTTTGGCACCCTCTTTGGCCGGCCAAACCAACCCGAACCGCCGCGAATTAAACTCATTTAATTCGCCCAAAAAGCCTTCAAAAGACTTAGCCATTTTAGCTTCCATTGCGCCTCTGACTATCTCAGATTCGACTTATTTCTCTTGATCGTAAAATCCAATTTTCAACTCGTTTTAAATCCCTCGGATTACTCGTAGTGCGTGTGACTAAATAGGCTTTCGATTTATGTTGGCCGTCTATAATTAACTAATTATAGAACGATCATGAGTGGCACCTAGTAGTACATCATGATCCCCAATTAATCGAAAGATCAACGGTTTGACCTCAGAAGAAATTATTCTGAAACCCTTCAGCAGCTCTAATGAATCGTGCCCCATTCCCTTCACCACCTTATACCTACTTGGTTTAGGACACGGTTAATGGTGTCAGTCCCCACTAGGCTGACTACGTCACACCTAGCCCAAGTAATGTCTTACTCGTCCTTTGGATTTCTAATTACTCTCATGTATTTTAGAGACTCTCACTCTAAACATGATATGCTCTGGCCAGAGGCTTTGAGTAACAATCCGACGATAGGCCTGGGTATACATCTCCTCGCAAGGAGTGGTGAATCCTTTGTAGGCTGTTCAAACATCTTCGGGCACTTTGGCTTATACCCGATCATCCTGGGTCCACACCTCCTTGGAGATGCTTGCTTAAGATGTCAAAGTATAAGTCTCTATGACCATGATGACTTGAACACCGCAAGTCAAAGGAACATCGCACTTAAGCCGCAGTAAGATCTTCATTGACATATCTACATGTAGATTCCCATATGAAGTCTTACAGCTAGTCACTCCAATGAACTAGTTCCCTTAACTAGCATCCTTGTTTATCTCCGGACATCCCAATGTCACCAGCCAGTGAGAATCAGCTGAATAGAGAATAACCCATGCTAGTCTCAACAGAACTGATAATGTCCGTATTTATCAATTCATCGACTAGGGATATTTTCAACACTTCACATTTGCACATCTAGAGATAATCACTAGTTGTGATCCCATCACAAATTCTCTTATGCTGTGAACTGTATGGCGGACATTCAGTAGATGAGTTTAAGATCCCAATCGAATACACAAACATGTATACTCAAATAGTGAATTATCATTTATTGAAACAAATGTTTACAATCATAAGGCGATTGCCTTAGGACACTTCTCTCATATCACTAACAACACCCGGCCCCAACAGTTCCTACTCGGTTCATAAACTTATTAATGCTAACTAAGACTTTCTCCATGTTACAGTCGAAACCATGTACGACGCCCGGGTCACCGACGTATTGGCTTTGGAGGAAGAAGCCTTGAAGGCTTTAGCCGCAAAGTTGTCGGCCAGCCAGGCGGTGCCGTCGATAAATGCTGCCCCAGGTCTCGAGTGACCTGAGGTTGAGGGAGATGACCAGGGAGCTGACCTCCAGGCCGAGGATCCAGATGCGGTTCCCTAGGTCGTAGATGAAGCGTCAGCAGGACCAGCGGAAGAAGAGAAAGTAGAACAGCCGACTTCCGAGAGACTAGTACAGAAGCGTCCTCGGGTGACTGTCTCCTTGGGTACATCTTCGACCCAAGGAATAGCTTCAGGAAGTCAGGCTGCATTGACCCCTCGTCCCGGCTGCGCCTTATCCGGCACTCGGGCCTTGGCTTCCAGCTCGGTCCCTTCTCGGCCAGGATCTCGTGACTCGGCACCGGTCGTGCCTTGCTCGAGGGCCTCGACTTCGGGCACTGCTCCTTCTCTTATGGCCCTCGAGACAGATGCTATTGGTGCCGACGCCGTGGAGGCTCTCCTTTCGATGCACTCACCTCCCCGATCCATGATGGACATCTAGCTTCCCTCGGCGACCACCATGACCCAGATAGTTCAACCTCAGCCGATCACCCTGCACGGTCGGCTGGTCGCCAGCTGGGATCAAGGTCGGGCTCTGACCACCGAGAAGACCCCATGAGTTTAGCCTATAGCTTTTTCATGGAGGCAAATCAGGTACTCGTTCCTTTTTCTTAACTGTTTCTACTTCTGTGTATACTCATAACATGCTTATCATGATGTAGCATTGGGTGGCGAGCCAATCGGTCACCCAGGCTTTGGTCACAAACATTCGGGAAAGAAGAGCGGGCGAGATGAGAGTGAAGGAGCTGGAGGTCAAACTAGCCCACTGCTCCATTCCCCTGGTTGACGAGGGTCTGGACCACCTGTGCTCAGAAATAATTGCTTTAAGGTTACAGTTATCAGAAGCAGACGCCAAGTCAGAAGAAGAACACCACGCGATGGTCGACACTCTCTTGGAGATAGACCACATTTCCAATCGACTAACCCATGTAGAGGCCGAAAAGAAAACTATTCAGAATCGCCACACCCGAGCCCGTTCCGACTTGGACAAGAAAGTCGCAGAAGCCAAGGGTCTCCAGCAGCAACTGAAGGAGTCGGCCACAGCTCACCACCAGACCCAACTTGCTTTAAAAAACAAAGAGACGGAGCTGGCGGCTCAGCAAGAGGCCTTCCAAGCTCTTGAGGCTCAACCAGTGAGCAAGGAGAAGCAGTTGGTGGCTCGAGAGGGTATTGTTCAGGAAAAGGATGCTGAGATCGCCCGATTAAAGAAGAAGCTAGAATACTATCGGTCGGGTGAGCCAGCGCGGATCGAAGCGGCCCGCTTGGCTTACATTCAGTCCGACCCTTTCCTCGATCAGGTGGCGGCACGCACTGGCTGCATGATCATGTTTGGCGTGAGGGGTGCCATTCAACAACTAACAGAGGTCGGACATCTCTCAGCAGATCTTCCTCCCAACGCCGTGAAGCCCACTAGGATCAGAGCAACGATCCCAGAGGATGCCTTCCCCCATTCACTTAAGTTAGGTTTCGATCCTTCCTTGCTTTTCTATGACTCGGCCTTAAGGCCTTAAAATTTTTGTAATGATCTTGTCTTGTCTGACTCGGCTCTTGGGGCCCAATTTTGTAATGGCCGCGCGCCTTGCTCTAGTTCTGTCGACTCTTTATTTTTCCACTCTTCTTGTCGTATTACTTTACTCGGTTGTTTACGATGCATGAGATTTTTACTAAGTATTGCTTATTCGGCATATCCAACTTATTCATTGAAGGTCGACGCTTTAAGCCACGAAGCAAATTTTCACTAAGTGTTGATTGCTCGAGACACTTGAGCTATTAGCTGCGCGGTCGGGTCAGCACCCGGACTCGACGCTTCTGCTCGGTCGGGTCGGCACTTGGAATCGGCGTTTTTGCTTGCTTCTAATTGATTGACTTCACGGTGAAACTGACTCAACATGTTTGTTTGTGTTTGATCGCTTTAGCCTTATTAGGTTGATCAGCTGCCTGGTTTGTCTGACTGAACGTGGAAAGCCATGCCCAGTCAACGGATATTGCGGGAGCTGGCCCATTTATAATTTGCCTGAATAAGAGTCTGGGCACCATCTGGCTTGCCCTGATCGATCATGAAACGCCACGCACAACCGGGCCCAACCGAACGTGGAACGCCACACCCGATCGGCGCCGAGTCCGGTGGGTGTGTGGGCGCATGCTCACTTATAACTTGACTTAGCAAGAGTCTGGACGCCGTCTGGCTCACCCTGACCGAGCTTGGAACGCCACGCCCGACCGGGCCCGATCGAACGTGGAACGCCACGCCCGGTCGGCGCCGAGTCCAGTGGGTGCGTGGGAGCATGCCCACTTATAACTTGACTTAGCAAGAGTCTAGACACCGTCTGGCTTACCCTGACCGAACGTGGAACGCCATGCCCGACCGGGCCGGACCGAACGTGGAACGCCATGCCCGGCCGGCGCCGAGTCCGGTGGGTGCGTGGGAGCATGCCCACTTATAACTTGAAGATACTATCTTTTGGATGCTCTGAGCCTCACTATCACATTTTTTAGATACAGTTACAAGGATCATCTCACTCAACTCTCCTCACGGTACAATCTCAAGTGTATTGCACTCCAAGGTCTCTCTAGCTTCTTTTCTTGAGAATTCTATAGATAGTAAACTCCCGATCCCAATGCTTCAACCACCAAGAAAGGTCCATCCCATTGAGGTTCCAGCTTGCCTACTTCCCCCACCGGTTTGATTCTCTTCCACACCTTATCGCCCATCTGAAAGCTTCTGGGGATAACTCCTTGGTTATACCGGCGCCGCATTGATGGTCCCAAAATAGATGCCACGATGTGAGACTCAAATTTAGATATTTATAAAACTGAAAACCCGTGCTAGCAAGATTAAATGTAGAATAGGGGCCTCAGGTCGTATTTTTCAAGGACTAGTTGCGAGTGTTCGAATTGATCTTGCAAGTTATTTGTCGTTAAATGATTTGGGTTTTCGAGACAAAATGGGGGATTTATTTTGCAAGTAAGAACAAAAGTAAATTTTGAAGTGGAATTGCCTTAACTAAGTGGAGTTAAACTAGGTATTGCAATTCTAAACTTAATCTACTTGGAAATTGGGCAAAACAATACGAAATTGAAAGACAAGATTAATATCAAATGCAAGCTATCACGAAATCTGTATCTAACTTCAAAATTAGGGATTGCAACAAGCTGAGTGCAGAAAATAGGCTGAGTTAAAGTAGAGAACTGCCTGATCGGTCCACAGAACGATCAGATGTAAGCCTGATCGGTCTACGAACCGATCAGGAGATGGCTGGATCGATCGTTTAGACCGATTAGTGCCTGAAAGTTTACTGAAATGAACTGAACGGAAACAAACAATTGCCTAAATGAATGCAAAATTGAAATCTAAACAACAATTCAAGTACTCGACCAAGAATCCCTCCTTGCCGTCACACAAGAGCCGAGCGTAGAACCCCTTAGCTCGAAAATCAACAAGAACCCAATTGTCGTGCTGAATTGCTATGATCTGCTGTGCAGCTGAACTCCTCTTCCGATCTCCCTCTTCTCGATGGATCTGATGGCGATTATGGCTCAGGAATACTCCAACTCCTTCAGAGAACCCATCTGAATGAGCAAAGAACTCCGATCGATGACACCGCTCGAGGAAGAACGATCGGACGAAGCAAGCTCTGATAAAACCCTCACCGGAGCTTGGCACAAACAATACGGCAACGCGATCACTCGGGAAACTCACCTTGTGATCTGAATTTTGGACAAATACTTCAAGCTGTAGTGGCCGCGCGATCGATTCAAGAAATCGCAAGAACGGGAAGAACACTAGAGCAGAGAAATCGCGACCACCACTAAGCGCGGAGGGAATTCTATTTAATCAATTGACTTTGAATTTGGACGGCTGTGATTACTCCGATCCCATCCAACGGTCGGATCAAGTCAAATCGAACCCACATTTCCCAGATCTTGATCAAGGGCTTTGATCTACTGCTCCATAGCTCGGATCACTCAGATCCGAAGCGGATGGCTCAGATCTTCTCTTCTTTAGCTTGGACGGTCTAGATCTTCTGTTGCTCGATCCAACGACTGAATTAACTCTGATTTGGCCCAAACTTTCAGATCTTGATCCATGAGCTTGATTAAGTCTATTTTGAGCTTGGATCGACCAGAAGTTGGAGGGGGCTTAGATCTAACCGTTCTCTTGAATGGACGGCCCATGTTAACCCGATGCTTGATCCATTTGATCCGGATCCAATTCTGACCCAAGTTTAACCCAATGTGATCCAGGTCCATGATCATTTGAAACCTACAAAATGATATTAAATTTTAGTGCCAAAAACATAGTAAATATAGAAAGAATTGAATCTTAAGCCAAATGGAGGTAATTCATGAAACCTCATATAAATGCAAACTTGAGCATAAAATAGTAGATCAAAACATGGATTTGAGGGCGTAATTTAATCAACAAAATGAAAGTTATCAACTCCCCCACACTTATTCTTGGGCGTCCCGCACAAGCTACTAGTAACTAAAATGTATTCCCCCTAGATTATTCTCAATCATAGTAAAAAGCAATTGAAAAGAAATTACCTAGGGTTGTCAATTCTCAAAAATCTAAGCTCAATAGACTAGTAACTTGTCCTTAAATCAACAACTTAGCATACTTCCTCTTTCATGACTCATAGAGATGAATTCAACACACAAAACCTTTCAAAGGAATTTCAAGTAGCTCTCTTCCTAGGTTCTACATTTCAATGAAAGTAGAGCTCACTCAAACACAACATGTTTCATGAACTACCATAGGCTTGCTTATTATCTACTCTCCACCATCATTCTTACTTTGGATCCACATCTACAAAGGTTTATTAGAGCAAATTTAAGAAATATGAAATGAATAGCATGTAAGAGAAATTTTATGAAGTTTTATACCAAAAATCAATGATAAAAGAATAGAGACATATGATATGATAAGAAAATGAATATGATAAAGAAATATAGCATGAAGAAATATGGGAAAGTAGTGCAAAATAGAAGACTTGGATACTCAAAATGATTTCTCATGCTCTTTGCCCTTTTGTGATAGCCTCTTATGAATTCTGAACCAAGGAGAATGAGTATGAGCTGATTTGGAGGAGATTCAATATTGGAAGCAGTGCTCTATTCTGTGCCAGCTTCACAGATTGGTCCAGAGACCGATCAGTCATTGACTGATCATTCTGGAGATCGGTCTATAACTCTTCAACTCAAACTGGATAGCTGCTGATCGGTCTAATGACCGGTCAGGCTCTTCCCTGATCGGACTGGTGACCGATCAGGGGCTGATCAGTGCCCAAACTGTAAAATCTGAAGCTGTCTTTTGTCTTGATTTCTCTTCTTTCGATCAGTGGTTAACTCCTGACTTCCATGAGCTCCTTATTCCCCACTTCAAGTTCAATAAACTATCCATCTTTTGAACCTTCATGTTCATTCTTTCTTCATTTCTTCCTCTTTGCTTTTCTTTTCTTCTATTTATTTTTTATTTCTATTTTTTTTTCAGCTGCTTGTTGTATGTTTTTTTTCTGCAGCTTCACTACCTCCAACAACCAAATCCTACTCCCTAATCTCCACTTCAGATCTTGCAATGATTTGAACTTTTGAAAACAATTCCATTCGCCATTCCATGTCCAAATGGAAGCCTTAGGTAGACTTGAAAAGTATCACTAGTTTCTAACCTTTGTAAACCCCCATTCCTTTTTAAACTATTCTCATAGAGTTGTCACACCATATAACATTCAGAAATCAAGTTGTTCCAAAAATGATCTTAACTTCCCAATACTCACAACTCATCTTTGATACACCACCAATCAAGTTTGGCACACTTCTTCATTCATTTTTTTTTCTATTTTCGCATAGTATTTCTCATGCTCTTCCATTCCTTAAGTCCCATCAAAACACCTGAAATCTATAAAAACAATCCATCTTAAAATCCATAAAACATATAATAACTTCAACATACATCACTTCTCATCAAAACCATTTGGAAGCACTAGCAACCTCCCCCACACTTAAACTCTTGTCCATCTCGGGCAAAGTATCATCAAGAAAAATTCCAAGTAACCAAATCTAAAGAGAAGTATGGGAATAAGCAGAAAAATAGGGGAAGGAAAAGGAAGAAGGCATGAATCGACAAGATATGTTGCAATGAGAAGGGAAGTCAAAATGATTACCTATATAAATGTGGTACAATCATAGAATATGGTTTTGAAAGAACCTAAGCAAGTTCTAGAGTGCAATCACATGTGTGTATCTCAACAATAAAGTTTAAATCTCACTAGGTAAAAAGAATTCATTTCAAGTCATCACTCTAGAGTCCATAACTAAGTAGTACTCAAGCAACTAAGAATTTTCATCTATTGGCTCAAATCATAAGTCTTGACAACCAAATTTAATTTGCTTTCAAAAGACTCTAAGATGATATAGAAAAAACCTAGAGGGATACATTTATTCCTACTCATGCAAAAATAAGGTGTCAAAATGGTAAAATAGTATCTACAATCACTCTTTATTCATCCTACATTACTTAAACATTTATTATCAAACTCTCATTAGAAAAGAAAGATTGAACTATTTGAAAATAATAAAATGATATTTACAATGAATTAAAATGCAAGGAAAAGGAAACTCCCCTTTATGTTGGGTAGATAGCATCTTTGATGTCCACTCCATCCACCTCTAGCTCCTTTAGTTCTTCAAATTACTTCTTGAGCCGGTGGCCATTGACTTTCCACATTAAACCATTAGCCTCATCTTTAATTTCAAAAACACTATAGGAAAAAATATTAGTTACAATAAATTGATCTTCCCACCTTGACCTCAACTTACCCTTAATCAACTTGAGCCTTGACTTGTACAATAAGACCTTGTCACCAATTTGAAATTGTTTCCTCACTATGTGTTTGTCATGGAAGTTCTTGGTCTTTTCCTTGTAGATCCCTAAGTTCTCAAATGCCTCTAGTCTAATCTCTTCAAGCTCTTGAAGTTGAAATTTTCTCTCTTCTCCCACCTTGGTAGCATCGTAGTTGCAAGCCTTCACCGCCCAATATGTCTTGTGCTCTATTTTCACGGGTAGATGACAAGCTTTTCCATATATCAACCAGTAGGGAGACATGCCAATTGGTGTCTTGAATGTCGTTCTATAGGCCCATAGTGCATCATCTAGCCTTTTGCTCCAATCTTTTCAATTAGGCTCAACGGTCTTTTCCAAAATTGCTTTGATTTCTCTATTTGAGACTTCGGCTTGGCCATTTGTTTGGGGATGGTAGGAAGTAGAAACCTTGTGTACAACCCCATACTTGTTAAGTAGGGCCTTCATGTGTTTGTTGCAAAAGTGAGATCCTTGGTCACTTATTATAGCCCACGGAATTCCAAACCTGCAAAATATGTGTGACCTGACAAAACTAACAACAACACAAGAGTCATCAGTCCTCGAGGGAATGACCTCCACCCATTTAGAAACATAATCTATAGCAAGTAAAATGTACAAATGTCCACAGGATGCAGGAAAAGGTCCCATAAAGTCTATACCCCAAACATCAAAAATCTCACAATATAGCATAGTCCGTTGGGGCATCTTATTTCTAGCTCCTAGGTTCCCAGTTCGCTGACATGTATCACAATTTTTATAAAACACATATGCATCATGAAATAAGGTGGGCCAATACAATACACACTCTAAAACTTTCCTAGCTGTTCTTTGTGGTCCAAAGTGTCCCCCACATGTTGATGAATGGCAAAAAGTAAGTACTGAACAAATCTCATGGTCAGGTATGCATCTCCTAATTATTTGATCATTACAAAATTTTCATAAATACGGGTCATCCCACACATAGAACTTTATATCGCTTTTAAGTTTATCTTTTTGAGCTTTAGAAAAGTGTGTAGGAAAAACATGAGCTACTAAGAAATTAACAAGATTTGTATACCAAGGTGACTCTCCATGTACTGCAAGAAGGTGCTCATCTCTAAAGTCGTCATCAATGGTGGTAGGAGATCCATCTCCCTCAATTCTGCTCAGGTGATCTGCAACCAAGTTTTCTTTGCCACTCCTATATCTGATTTCCAAGTCAAACACCTGGAGTAGAAGCATCCATCTGTTGGTGCAAGTTGCATCAATGATATTCCTCTTTAAGTGTTTTAATGTTTGACAATACACTTAAGTCAGTGATACATTGAACAAACAAAGGGGAGTAAGAGAGAAGTTACCAAAGCTGAAGAAAAGTCCTAGTTAATCTAGGCATCGAAACCTTAAGACCTAGCGAAGGGCTGCTAGGCACCTAGCGAAGGACTGCTAGGTATCGTAACCTTAAGACCTAGCGAAGGGCTGCTAGGTATTGTAACCCTAAGACCTAGCGAAGGGCTGCTAGGCACCTAGTGAAGGACTACTAGGCATAGAAGACCTAGCGAAAGGCTGCTAGGCACCTAGCGAAGGGTTGCTAGATATAGAAGACCTAGCAAAGGATTGCTAGGCACCAGGCGAAGGACCGCTTGGTAACAAAGACCTAGCGAAGGGTTGCTAGGCACCTGGCGAAGGATTGCTAGGAAATGAAGACTTGGTCCGAGGGACTAAGCAACTTAGCTAAGCGATGACTAAGGACAGGAGTAGAGACGGGTCGGGGTTCGGGCGTCTCGAGATCCGGAGTAATCGGAGGCTAAGCAAAAGTCCATCCAAAGGACTGGGTGACAACCGTCTCCTGAAAGGAGTAGGTGAAGGGCGAGTTCTCGGGGATAGGAACTCGTGCCGGTTCGACCTAGGGTTTCGTGCAAATCCGAAGTCCGAACCAAGTCCTTAAGCTTAATATTATATGCATATATGCTTTGTGTTTGTGTATCTTGTAGGTAACAAGAACCGGAGACAAAGCAAGCCTTGTAGTGTTAATGCAGGGTGCTGCCCCAGTGTTGGGGGCGCCCCCAGGTAGTACTAAACAAGCAGGAAACGTGTGCATGCAGAACAGGTGTCAACCGGGGCGCCCGGAGCGTCCGGGGCGCCCTGATTAGTAGCTGTTTTGCTGTTTCGAAGCCAGAACACAGGATAAGCACTCACGGGGGCGCCCGGAGCATCCGGGGCGCCCCGGTCAAAGTTCTTATCACCTACGGCGAGGTAGGCGCAAGGATAAGGTTTGACCGAGTCTTCCGGGGCGCCCCCAGCATCCGGGGCGCCCCTAGGAGGCCTATATAAGGGGTCTCGACCCCTTTGCTTCAGACACGACTTCCAAGCACTGTTCTAATCATTCTGACCGACTGCAACGCACTAGAAACGAGGCTCTACGACCGGGAGGCTCCAGGAGGAGGTGCGCGGCACTTCGGAGGTCCAGATCGTCCGAGCTTCAGACCTTTTTCCGTTGGTTTGCTTTTTAATTACTGTACTTAAATTTCCATATTATTGATTGTAATTCTGCACTGTAAGTCGGGTTTCTCCGCCTCCGGAAAGTCCGGAAAGGAGACCAATAGTGGACGGGCGTTCCCGTGCATAGGCCTTGGATGTACTGACCCTGGGGGGTCGGGAACCAAGTAAAAATCCGCGTGTCATTCTGTTGTGCATTTATTTTTCTGTTCTTATTTTCCGCTGCGCTACTAATATTCTAAGTCTAGAACGAACCAGTTTTCCACGAGGTTTTACGAAGATTTTGAACGCTCGATATTCACCCCCCCTCTATCGACGGCACCGGTCCTACAATTGGTATCAGAGCCGAGCCGCTCTTCACCGGACTAACCGCCGACGGAGCAAAGACGCTAGGAGTTGAGGGGGAGCCCAGGGGTGAATCAGGTACATTTTTTTTTGTCTAATTTTAAATTGCATATTATTTGTTTCACATGCAGGGAGAGAGGGCACTATAAAAATCAGTGCCCTACTCATAAAAATCGTTCATCACCGGCAGCAAAGGGGGCACCAGCGCCAGGAGTCCGGAGAGATAAAAGCCATATCAGATGCTTCAAGTGCGAAAAATTCGGACACTACAAAAACCAATGTCCGGCAAAGGTACGAAAAATTTATGTTCCAAAAATTTTACAAGTTTCTGCACTTTCATGTGATAAAATATTTAATTTTTCTGATAAAGTAGATTTATTGCATAAGAAAATTAACTTTTTGCATGTTAAATTACAAAACGTGAATATGACCAAAATATTAGAAATTAATTGTTTAATTCAGAATATCAATTCAGAAATTAATAAAATTAACTCTGATAATTTTTCTGATGAAATTAATTCTAATAATTTATTTGATGAAATTAATTCTAATAATTTATGTGATGAAATTAATTCTAATAATTTATCTAATAAAATTAATTCTAATAATTTATCTGATGAAATTAATTCTAATAATTTATCTGATGAAATTAATTCTAATAATTTTTCTGATAAAATTAGTTCTGATAATTTTAATTCAGACAAAATTAATCCTAAGGATAATTCCGAATTCAAATTTGAAAATCCTAAGGATAAATCTGAATTCAAATTTGAATATCTTAAGGATAATTCAGAAAATAATTCTGAAAATCCCAAGATTAATTCAGAAATTAATTCAGAAATTAATTCTGAAAATCTTAAAGATAATCTAAAGAATAATGTTGAAAATATATCTGAGGATAATTTTCTCCTAGATAATAATTTAATTATAGATAATACTGAAGATTATTACAAAACTTTAACTAGTGGCCCAAATTACTCCACCTACTGTAAGGATATTGAAAAATCTAATCCTAAGGAGGATATGGAACTATCTAAGATAAAGGCCATAATCAATAAAAATTACAAAAATTCAAATAAATCAAAATTATTAGAAAAACTTGAAAAGAAAGATAAAGATGAAGAAGAAATTTTCGAAATAATGAAAATGATGAATTTAAACCCATAATTATTAATTAATCATTATAACCTTAATTCAAATTAATTCAAATTAAATTCAAATTAAATTCAAATTAAATCCAAATTAAATTCAAATTAATTCAAATTAAATCCAAATTAAATTCAAATTAATTCAAATTAAATCCAAATTAAATTCAAATTAATTAATACTTAATAATTCAAATTCTAATTAATTCTTAATAATTCAAATTCAAATTAATTAATTCGTAATAATTCAAATTCAAATTAATTAATTTTTAATAATTCAAATTCAAATTAATTAATTCTTAATAATTCAAATTCAAATTAATTAATTCTTAATAATTCAAATTCAAATTAATTAATTCTTAAATACTTCAAATTAAATAATTAAAATGTAAATAATTCAAATTTATTCAAATTCGAATTAATTCAAATAATTCAATTAAATTTGAATTAATTAAATTAAATCCTAATTTAATACAAATTAATTCAATTAAATTCGAATTAATTCAAATAATTCAATTAAATTCAATTAAATTCAAATTAAATTAAATTCAAATTAAATTAAATTCAAATTTAAATAAATCCAAATTAATTGTAACTTAAATTCATTAATTCTTAATTGAATAATTAATTTTCTAATGCAATCAATTCTTAATTAACCCGAATTTAACTAAAATTTTAAATAACTTAAACTCAAACTAAAAGTAAAATTTTACCCAAAATGTAACAATTAAAATTAATAACATTAGATATGTCAAAGTGGGTTGACATATTCGCGGGTTCACTCGACATGTATCAAATCGGGAATTTGATACATTTTAGAAACTTAAATAAAATTATTTGACTTATTTGACCCATGCATAACTGCCATGACATGCATTTGCTATTCTTTTAAAATATATGACATGTCATTTATATTTAAATTTTATGCATATATTAGAACGACTATAGGAAAAAGAATAATTAAAACTTGATCAACCTAGTATTGGGTGGCGGTGAGATGATAGTACATTTGGGAAGCTAATTCTAATAAGATCAAGTATACTTGGTCTCTTTAGACTGGTGAAACTAGCCGAAGCTACGATCCAAGACCTAAACTAGTTAGACCAGAATTTTTCAAAAAGTAATTTTGAAAATGAAATTTCATTAAAAGGCTTTGTCAAGGAAAGGGTGGATGATCCCATAAGGCTACGGCCAAAGAAGGCCTAGTGCCTCGCCAAGACCTGGAAGCTAATTTTTGAAATTCAAATTCAAGTTACTTCTTGCCAAATTCAAATCTAACACAAGCTTCAATTAAATCTTAGAGTTAATAAATTAAGAAAAATGATTCAAACATCTCACAATACACCTATAAGGCAACCATGCTTGTTGTATTGATACATCTAAAATGGGTGAGATGTTAAGGACTAATGAATTGAAAAATATTTTTCAAAATTGTTTTTCAAATTTATTAGAATATTTTCATAAAAATATATTTTTAAAATAGTGCTTCAACATAATAATGTTTTTATGTAATTCATGCTTGTCTGTTTGATTATATATATTATACATTTTCCAAAAATATATCTTTTCAAAAATTGTTTGACTCACTCAATTAGACACAAGCCTCTTAGGACAACACTAAAGTTCCTTAAGACACTTAGATAGAGTCAAACGGTGTTGAATGCAGGGGGAGTGTTTTGTTTATTAAAAATATTTTTCGAAAACTGCACCTTAATTTGCATTACATATGCTTTCAAAATTATCTTCTTTCCAAATTGTGGCTTCAAAATTTATCTACTTAAAAATTATCGGTTCTTTGACTTTGATAAAGCCTAAAGACACCGAGGAAAGGTCCACTTTATGATCTTCAAGGACTCCTAGGACGTGTCAAATTTAGGGGGAGTCTAACAAGTTAAACCATTTTGAAAATTATTATTCTTTTGATCTGAATCAAACCTTAAGACTCAGAGGAAGAGTACTTGTGGTCAACAAGCTTCCCGGGACTGAGTCAAGTTTAGGGGGAGATCAAATTAAAAGAATTATTGAATATCTTAAATGATTTCATGCGCTGTATTTTCAAAATCCAGTAACATATGCTTTCAAAAGTATTATCATTTAAAAAAAAATATTCATTAATACTTACTTGACTCAGAAAAATTTCCAGGACACTTAGGAAAATGTCCTTGTAGTCAACAAGGTTTCCCAGGATTGTGTCAAACTGAAAAAAAACTTAGTCAAGTAAAATATTATGTTTCAAAAATTACTTATATTTTTCAAAGTCTCATCTTTTTCAAAAATAATTAGAACTTGCAAAATATGCATAATATTTATATCTTCCAAAATAACACATTTTCAAAGGTTATGCATTTTTCAAAAAGTACTTTATATTCTAGAAAAAGTACTTGCATGTTGTTTTCAAAGACTTGTATTTTTCAAAAGCGAATAACATCTTTTTCAAAATTATGCATTTTTTCAATGCAATATATAAGTAATTTCTGCATTTATGCATTCAAAATACAATGCTTTCAAAAATTCTGCACCGAGTATTTTTCAAAAAGAACCAAAATATTCATTATTGGTGCAAGTATTTTCTTAAAGTTTTTTTATTGTATGACAAAGGGGGAGAGGTGTGCTTAAGTTAGAAAAATTCTAGAATTTTTTTTAACAAAAATCAAAAATAGAGTTTCCATGCTTATATCAATTTTTTTCTTGTTTTTTATCCTAAAGGATAGTGAGTTAGCCCCTTAAACCAATCTAACTTAAGTTATTGTCAAACATCAAAAAGGGGGAGATTGTTGGTGCAAGTTGCATCAATGATATTCCTCTTTAAGTGTTTTAATGTTTGACAATACACTTAAGTCAGTGATACATTGAACAGACAAAGGGGAGTAAGAGAGAAGTTACTAAAGCTGAAGAAAAGTCCTAGTTAATCTAGGCATCGAAACCTTAAGACCTAGCGAAGGGCTGCTAGGTATTGTAACCTTAAGACCTAGCGAAGGGCTGCTAGGCACCTAGTGAAGGACTACTAGGCATAGAAGACCTAGCGAAGGGCTGCTAGGCACCTAGCGAAGGGCTGCTAGGTATAGAAGACCAAGCAAAGGATTGCTAGGCACCAGGCGAAGGACCGCTTGGTAACAAAGACCTAGCGAAGGGTTGCTAGGCACCTGGCGAAGGATTGCTAGGAAATGAAGACTTGGTCCGAGGGACTAAGCAACTTAGCTGAGCGATGACTAAGGACAGGAGTAGAGACGGGTCGGGGTTCGGGCGTCTCGAGATCCGGAGTAATCGGAGGCTAAGCAAAAGTCCATCCAAAGGACTGGGTGGCAACCGTCTCTTGAAAGGAGTAGGTGAAGGGCGAGTTCTCGGGGATAGGAACTCGTGCCGGTTCGACCTAGGGTTTCATGCAAATCCGAAGTCCGAACCAAGTCCTTAAGCTTAATATTATATGCATATATGCTTTGTGTTTGTGTATCTTGCAGGTAACAAGAACCGGAGACAAAGCAAGCCTTGTAGTGTTAATGCAGGGTGCTGCCCCAGTGTTGGGGGCGCCCCCATGCAACCAGGGCGCCCCCAGCAAGGGGGGCACCCCCAGGTAGTACTAAACAGGCAGGAAACGTGTGCATGCAGAACAGGTGTCAACCGGGGCGCCCGGAGCGTCCGGGGCGCCCTGATTAGTAGCTGTTTTGCTGTTTCGAAGCCAGAACACAGGATAAGCACTCACGAGCACGCCCGGAGCATCCGGGGCGCCCTGGTCAAAGTTCTTATCACCTACGGCGAGGTAGGCGCAAGGATAAGGTTTGACCGAGTCTTCCGGGGCGCCCCCAGCATCCGGGGCGCCCCCAGGAGGCCTATATAAGGGGTCTCGACCCCTTTGCTTCAGACACGACTTCCAAGCACTGTTCTGATCATTCTGACCGACTGCAACGCACTAGAGACGAGGCTCTACAACCGGGAGGCTCCAGGAGGAGGTGCGCGGCACTTCGGAGGTCCAGATCGGCCGAGCTTCAGACCTTTTTCCGTTGGTTTGCTTTTTAATTACTGTACTTAAATTTCCATATTATTGATTGTAATTCTGCACTATAAGTCGGGTTTCTCCGCCTTCGGAAAGTCCGGAAAGGAGACCAATAGTGGACGGGCGTTCCCGTGCATAGGCCTTGGATGTACTGACCCTGGGGGGTCGGGAACCAAGTAATAATCCGCGTGTCATTCTGTTGTGCATTTTTTTTCTGTTCTTATTTTCCGCTGCGCTACTAATATTCTAAGTCTAAAACGAACGAGTTTTCCATGAAGTTTTACGAAGATTTCGAACGGTCGATATTCACCCCCCCCCCCCTTTATCGACGGCACCGGTCCTACACCATCTAATTAGCCTAGGCTTAGCATCTGGCTTCTTCAATAGGTACTTGAGAGCTGCATGATCAGAAAAAATAATGACATGTGAGCACAATAAATAAGATCTAAAACGGTCTAATGCAAAAACTATGGCAAGAAGCTCCTTTTCAGTAGTGATATAATTTGCTTGGGCGACATCTAGGGTCTTGGAGGCATAGCATATGATGTGAGGTGCTCCATCCACCCTCTGTGCTAGAACAGCTCCTACAACAAAGTTAGATGCATCACACATTAGTTCAAATGGTAAATTCCAGTCAGGTGATCTAATAATAGGAGCAGAGGTAAGAGCCTCCCTTAGCCTGTGAAAACCTTCTTTGCACTTATCATCAAAATAAAAATCAACATCTTTTTGCAAAAGTCTTGTCAAGGGCCGAGCAATATCGCTAAAGTCTCTAATAAACCTGCGGTAGAAACCTGCATATCCAAGAAAGGCACGAACATTCCGTACGCATACGGGGTAAGATAAAGCAGATATAACACTAATTTTTTCAGGATCTACCTCAATACCTCTCCTAGAGACTATGTGACCTAATACAATTCCATGCTCCACCATAAAATAATATTTTTCAAAATTAAGCACAAGGTTAGTCTCAATGCAATGGTGTAAAACCCTAGACAAGTTATCTAAACATGAATCAAATAAAGGGCCAAAAACTGAAAAATCATCCATAAAGATCTCCATATAATGCTCTAACAACTCACCAAATATACTTACCATGCATCGTTGAAATGTTCCTGGAGCGTTACAGAGTCCAAATGGCATCCGTCTGTAGGCAAATGCGCCAAAAAGACAAGTGAAGATAGTCTTCTCTTAATCCTCTGGGTCTATACAAATCTGGAAGTAGCCTGAATACCCGTCCAAAAAGCAGTAATGGGACTCCCCTACAAGTCTCTCAAGCATCTAATCAATAAAAGATAAAGGGAAGTGGTCTTTCCTCGTGACTGTGTTTTGCTTCCTGTAGTCGATGCATACTCTCCATGAAATTTTGACTCTGGTGGGCACTAACTCATTACTTTCATTTTCTACTACTATGACTCCAGATTTCTTGGGTACCACATGTATGGGACTAACCCACTGACTGTCAGAAATAGGATAAATGATATCTGCCTATAAAAGTCGAGTCACCTCTTTCCTAACAACATCCAAAATGAGTGGATTAAGCCACTTCTGTGGCTGCCTCACTGGTTTAACATTTTCTTCCAAAAAGATCCTGTGCATGCAAATTGCTGGGCTAATACCTGGTATATCTGATAAAGTCCACCCAATACCTTTCTTGTGCTGCCTCAGGACTTGCAATAATTTCTCTTCTTGCTCTGATTCCAATTGCTGAGCAATAATGACTGGAAAACTCTGCTCCTCTCCAAGAAAAACATACTTCAAATGATCTGGTAGTGGCTTAAGCTCAATTTGAGCCTACTCACTAGATATGGGTGATCCTTGGGGCTCAGTGCAATCCCTTACACTCACACACCTCTCTTCTGAGTCTTCTAAAACATCAATCAAATTAGGATGATCACATGAGGATAGTTCTCCCAAGATGGATGCTACGTGCCCTCTACCCTACTTGAAGGGGAGTTATTTTCTTTTTACCCTCCTATTTCATTGTAAATATCACTTTCATGTTTTCAAGTAGTAATCTTACTTTTCAAGTGAGTTCTTGCTAATATATGCTTAAATAGTTTCGAACGCATAAGAGTCATTGTAGATATCATGTTAGTCTTCTTGGCACTTTGTTTCTTGCATGACTAGGAATAAGTGTTCCCATCTAGATTTTCTATAGTCCTTTGAAAGCAAATTAAATTTGGTTGTCGAAACTTAGGATTTGAACTAATGGATGAAACTCTTGGATGCTTGAGTACTTCTTAGTTATGGATTCTAAATTGATGAATTAAGATGAATTCTTTTTACCTAGTGAGGAATGACCTAACTTTTGAGAGACACACATGTGATTGTACTCTAGAACTTGCTTAGGTTCCTTCAAAGCTATAATTCTATGATTGGACCACATTTATAGAGGTGAATCACTTTGTTCCCTTCTCATATCAAGTATGGAGGAAAATTGAAGCGAAATTGAAGCAATCGGCAACCAATAAGCAAAATGTGCCAAGTGGGTTTCAAGAGCTAAAAGTGAACAAGTGGAGCATTTAGTTCTCTATTATCATGAAAAGCTCCAAGTGATGAAGTTGTGAAGTCATGAATCCGAATTGTAGATGAGGAAGAAAACAGAATAAAAGCATTGGATTCAGAGAAGAGAAGAGAACAACTTCGCTGCAAACAGAAAAAAAAATCAGAAATAAAAAAAAAGTCAGCAGCTGATAAAGAAAAGAAAAAAAAGAAGAAAAAGAAAGAAGAAAAAGAAAGAAAACATGAAGTGGAGTCAAGTGATGAGTTAGACTTTGATTTTGAAGATGTGAATAAGTTGATAATCAAGTATGAGTGTGAGTTATGCATTGAAAGAAGCAAGACCCTCGGCAGAAATCAGCTTCAGACTTTCAGTTCAGCTTCTGATCAGCATCTGATCGGTCCTCAGACCGATCAGAAGGAGTCTAGACCGAACAGAAGAGTCTCAACCCGTTCAGGTAGAATCCAGTCCGGTCCCTTGACCGATCAGAGGCAATATAGAACAATCAGTATCAGTCCAGTCCGATCAGTCATTATCTGACCAGTCTGGAGACCGATCAGAAATGCTGGCACACCAAATTCAGCCATCTAAGAGTCATGGTTTGCTCCCTACTCCACCACAGCTCTGATTTCACTAGAAGACACCATCAAAAGGGGAAGAGTGCATTAGAAGCATTTTTGGTGTCCAAGTTTTCCACTTTCTAAACTTTTGCCATATTTTCTTATTTTGTCATATTTCTTCCCTATAATTTTTCAAATCATGTGATATTTCTTTTCTATGTTTCCTTTTCACATCACATTTCTTTACTTCCTTTATAATAATTCCTAAGTATCAAGTTCATTGAACTTCCATGTCATTTCTATCATTTCATATTCCTTTAACATGTTTGAATAAACTTTTGTAGGTGTGGATCCAAATTCATGAATAATGGTGGAGAGTAGATAATAAGCAAGCTTATGGTAGTACAAGAACCATGTTGTGTTTGAGTGAGCTCCACTTTCATCAAAAATGTAGAACTTAGGAAGAGAGCCACTTTAGAACTTCCCTTTGCAAGGATTTTGTGAAATTCATCTCAATGAGTCATGAAGGATGAAGTATGCTAAGTTGTTGATTTAAGGAAAAATTTCTAGTCCATTGAGCTTAGAATTTTGAGAATTGACAATCCTAGGTAATGTCCTTTCAATTGCTTCTAACTATGATTGAGATTAATCTAGGGGGATACATCCTTAGCTTACTAGTAACCTGTGCGAGACGCCCAAGAGTAAGTGTGGGGGAGTTGATAACTACCATTTTATTGATTATTTTAGGCTCTAAAATCCATATCTGATCCACATTTTATATGCTTAAGTTTGCATTTATATTAGGTTTCATGTATTTCTTCTACTTTGGTTTTTAATTCAAATCTTTGTATATTGGAGATATTTTGGCACTAAATTTGAATATCAATTTTTGTAGGTTTCAAATGGTCATGGACCTAGATTAAATTGGGTCAAACATGAGTCAGCATTGGATTCGGATCAAAGGTGATCAAGCCTTGGATTAATATGGGTCATCCGATCAAAGAACGGTTAGATCTGAGCCATCGGTCAACTTCTGATCAATGCGAGTTCAAAGATAGAGTCAATCATGACCACAGATCGAGATCTGAGAATTTTATTCAAATCAGAAGCAATCTGACCGTTGGATCAAGCTTCAGATGATCTAGACCATCCATTCAAGAAAAAGAGAGGATATGAGGCATCCGCCAATGATCTAGTTGATCTGAGCTAAGGATAGGTAGATCAGGACCTTTGATCAAGATCTGTGGAGTCTGGTTCAGATCTGAAGAGATCCGACCGTTGGATGAAGCAAAATCGATCTCAGCCGTCCATTCCGAACTATATAAGCAATTAATTCCCCAGGTTTAGGGTCGTCGCGTCTTCATCGTTTCTTCGCCAGTTCTTAGTGTTCTTCATTTTATTTGGTTGTTCATCAATTCTCTTCGAATTTTCTTTCATCCGATCTCGCAGCCACATCAAGTTGTTTCTCATTGAGGTTTCGGATCAATGAGGTATATTTTCTGGTTCAGTTCGCTAATCTGATTTCGCAACTGAAGGATCTGAGGTGAGGGTCTCGCCGAAGTTCCATTCCATCGATCGCTTCCATTCGCTCACGGGGTTTTCATCGACCGAAGCTGAAGAGCTGTCCGGAGGGGTTCTCCGATGCTGATCTGAAGGTTTCGAGGTCGAATGTGAATCAGCGAGTTGAGAAGAAGAGTTCGGCGAAAGAGTTTCAGTTTCTGACCGATCACAGTGACCGGACAGAGTGTTCTCTGATCGGTCCAGTGACCGATCAGAAGAAGGCCTAATCGGTCGGGTTGACCGATCAGGGGAGCCAATTTGCAGCGAGCTTGATCAGGGAGTTCTCCTTCAGTGATTTTCAAGCTAAGGGGTTCATAGCTTGATCTTTGTGTGACGGCAAAGGGAAGGCTTGATGATGAAATTGATTTGATGTTTAATTAGGATTATTTTTTTGGTTTTAAACGTGCATTTCTCAAAATTGTTCTAGTTGATACCATTACACTTCAAGCCATGTGCTTAAGCCAAGATTGGTTCTAGTTTTCTTTAAATTCTACAATTAATTCCTTGCAATTTATTTCCTGCGTTGAAGTTTAGTTTTAGGTCGCAATCCATTGCTTTTGAATTTAGTTGCTCAATTGTCAATTAGGTTAAATTTCGTTCTCACAATTCCCTACTTGAGTTCTGCTAGTTCAGTCTATTTCATTCCTACTTGCTATTTCATATTGTCATTTCCTCTTATCGCAAAAACCCCATTTTGTCCAGAAAACCCAAATATCGAATTAAACATTCATTCAACTAGTCTTTGAAAAAATACGACTTGAGGCCCCTTTACTACATTTAATTTGTGAGCTAGGGTTTTCAGTAAAAATATCTAATTTGAGACCCACATTCGTGACAGCTAAATTCGGGTCCATCAGGGAGCTTTCCCTTTGTTGGCTCTAGCGTGGTTGGAAGAAGCTTCATAAGGATCAGATTGTCCTGCCCCCTCCGCCGGGTCAAACAGTGCTCGGAGAAAATGAGGGTTGTCTCCCTGACGAACTACTCCTTCAGTGCCCACGTGAGCGGTAGGCTCGGCTGGGCCTTCCTAAGCGGGTCGAGCGGCTGCCTGTTGTCCTGCCACCAACTTCCTAGCTTTAGCTTCCACCAGCAGGTCAAGGTCTTTTTGTGAGAGCATTACGGTCACCCGGTTGGAATCACTCATCTTCAGCTTTCGATCAGGCGAATTCCCACAGACGACGCCAAATTTGATCCTGTCGACAAGCGAAGATCGGCTCTCATTCGGATGACTCGGTCTGACCAAGATGACCCCGGTCTGCTGTAACTCGGGGGGTCAGGGTCGAGCTCAACCACGGATCAGCTCTCAAGCACTCGGGTCGGACCAAATTGGGGGGCACAAAGTGAAGTTGGAGTTGCAAATGACAATGATCCCCTTTTTGGAGCCCCAATGGGGGTTTATATAGGGGAGGGGAAGCTCTCTGCCTTGTCAGAGCTGTCATGTCTCGTTAAGGAGTAGTCAGTTGACAGACTGAGCCCGTGTCGGCTTTATCAGCCCTGTGAGACTGCCATAGCCGCCTGACACTATGTCTACACTGCCTCTTATGATTCTCATTAACATTCGGAGGCTCTGTCAGACGACTCTGTCAGGTGATGATGACGTCAAAGGTCTGCTACTTCATTATGGTAGAGGTGGCCTATAATTATTTAGTCGGCTCAATTACAACTCACAGGCTGATTCGATCGGGTAAGCTTGGATCCTAGGCCTCCGCTCATGGGGCAAACTCGGGACGTTCGGCTAGAGACACCCGACCTTGAGTGACCGACCCCGAACGGCCGACCTCGGGTGATGAACCCCTAGTGGCCGACCTCGGGTGCCCGACCCCGAGCAATCTACCTCGGATGACTGATCCCGAGTGACCGACCGACCTCGGGTGACCGACCCCAAGTGGCCGACTTCAGGTGACCGACCCCGAGTGGCCGACCTCGGGTGACCAACCCCGAGTATCTGAACTTCACCCAGGGTCTGAGCAAAGACGACCTCCTCTCTTCTCGCTATGACTCAAGCCCGACCCATGGGGCCGAGGACAACCCAGCCTACCTTTCCTCGATCCGGGCCATACTCAATCGAACCCGACCGGGTCTCCGTTTCTCCTCAAAAAATCATTCGCCTGGATCACTCATAATGAATAAAAACTTATATATTAACTTGTCTAAAATATTGTTATAAATTTCTTTTTTATTTTTTTTATCAAAGCATAAAAATATAATAATTTATAAATTTTACCATCTTGTATTGTTGATAATGTGTCTGAAATTTAAAATAATATAAGATTCATATATTAAATCAGCATTTGACCTAAATTATAAGAAAAACAACTCCCTAGTTAAGCTTAACAAGGTTTTTAACAAACAAATATGAATAAATAAACTTGAATACCGTCAAGCTCGACCATTGGAAGAATTTGCAAAGATAATCTATAGACACGTTACACACATTCGTGGTTCAATCTCCAACTACGATATATTTATAGAAATTTTTTTTCAAATGGGGCCGAATCCTGGGGCGCTGGGCTTCTAGACCGCCTACTGCGAGCACTTCCTAATTTACCATGACGATCGATGGGAAACTTCTATGAGATCGGACCGATCGTCCGAGGTTAGAAAAATCTCGTTAAAAGTAAAAGTTATCATCGTGATTACTATAATAATGATGAAATAAGATTAATTGACGGAGCAGGTAATTTTCGATTTTGTTGATTCACACATAGTATTGGAAATAATCTTAGGACATAAAAAATATATGACTTATATGTCACATACCTATTATATTAACATCTCATTTTTATTATCACATGATAGGGATAAGCATCCCGACGTGGACATATAGCACAGAAAAACTACGTGATAGGGCCCGTCGAACCAGTATCCCGAGGTCAAACCGACAATCGGGCCCCGAGACTACCTCGGGAGAATGGAAGAAAGCCCCCAAGGTCAGACTGGGAATCGAGCTCCCTAGACTATTTCGGAAAAACGGATGAATGCCCTGAGGTCAGCTCGGAAGATGAGACTCCGAGACTGACTCAAAAGAGTGGAGCCTAAAGATCAACATAGGGATCAGAAAGCCCAACTTCAAATATCCGTTTATCATTCCAAAATAGGAAAGTCATCGAACAATTATTGTTCGCAACGCACGGTATTTAAGGCCTTAATGATTGCAGTGGTTGTTACCAAAAGAGAGAATATCTATCAAGTACCCGATGATTAAGGAACATGAAGGAGAACGTGGGGACACATGTGATAAAGACCTCAGGTATATAATATGTCTCGGTATCCAGGTAAATAGGGCAAGCTTTCCGAAATTATAGCAAACTTGATTCTTCGTTGTCCTCCGAAAAAGATAAGAGTTCTGACTTGAGCGTTAGAGAGGGATCCACCGGAAAATCTTCCGGTGCATCCCCTTTAACGCTCGTGTTAATCTCGTAGGGCGTGGACATCATCTCCCAGTCATCGTCGTCGTGGGTTGCTCTTTGGTGACTCATCATCCCCGTCGTTCATTTCCGGAATAAGTTTGGCGCCGTCTGTGGAAAACATCAATGCACCATAAGGAACACCGTGATGGCAGATCCAGAGGGACAACCCATCATTCTAAAGCGGGAGGAGTTGGATCGTTTAGTTGCCAACGCCGTCAGAGGAGTGTTGGAGCAGCATTATATCGAGCAAGCCACCTCGCAACGAGCAGCTCCTATACAGGCCAAACACCCAAGAATGTCAGTCTCACACAACCGAAATTGAAGATCCGTCTTGCCACCGGTGGGACCGGCAATGACAGCCCAGTGCCCCTACGAGATTCCATGGGAGAAATGAAGAGGGAGATTTTCATCGCCTCCACCATTTTACGACAAGAGGAGGGACTGAGGAAGATCGAGGTCTCCAAAGCTCTCCTGAAGTCTCCCTCTACACCTTTTTCTTTGGACATCGTAACGGATCCCATGCCTAAACAATTTCGTGGTCCAGGAATTGCTGATTACGATGGAAAGATGGATCCGGAGGACCATGTCTGCAAGTTCAAGAACGCGGCTCTGTTACATCAATACACAGACAGTGTGAAGTGTCGAATGTTCTTGAACACCTTATCAGGGGCCGCCAGAGATGGTTTCGGAGGTTGCCACAAAATTCGATAAATTCTTTTCTGGAGTTTAAGACTGTCTTCCTACACCACTTCGCCAGCAGCCGGCGATACCAGAAGACGGCTTTGAACCTGTTTGCCCTCAACCAGAAGACCAAAGAACCTGTTTTCTCATCAAGAGGAATGGGATTGAAAATCTACAACTAAAAACGACTGTAGCGGTAACCCAACCTTGTTGACTGGAGATCCTAAGATCTTGGTTCAATGGGACAACGAAGTTACAGAAGTTGTGTAACAGCACAAGAGAAATAATTATCTCTACTATCCCAATCCTAGGATGATTTGGTGTTGTCCTACCACATGTAGTGAGGATAAGCTTATGTTTTTAATGACTTCTATACCTTTAAGGTGAAGTATGGTAGGATACTCTTGATAGAAGTGTCACCTATGTGAGTGTGAAGACAGGCCGCTTCAATGAAACACTCATGAATCCAAGATAGTTTCCATGGCCGAAACGGAACCAACCATGAAAACTAAAAGTCGGTGAGATAAGTCTCTGTGTGGGTGTTATTGTCTTAGTATACACTAACAGCTGAGCAGTTTAAGACATCACGTTCACTGCGCAGCCTAGTATGCTCGATAGCATTCCACTACGGAAGGTTCAATGCCACAAGCTACCTTTCCCTATGCATTGACTTCACGATTGGACACTTGTAAAGTGTCAGCATGCATACATGCAATACATGCACTAATTTCCATTCATGTGAGGGATTGTTGGAAACGATTTTGCAAAGTAAAATTTTGATGCCATCGATCGTTGAAAGTCAAGTTTGACTTCAAAATCGAAATCTAAGTTTCACGTAGATAAATCTGGACTATTTATTTGCTCAAAACTGATTAAGGGTGAATGAGACATTAATTGTTTAAAGATACACTCAAATAAACATTAAGGAAAAAGATGGAGCTTTTAGTCCCACATTGCTAACTGGCGAGATCCAGTGTTTCCTTATATGTGTTCTTAAGCTAATGTTGTTAATACAAAAGCACAGGAGGTCTCTACCCTTGGGCGAGCAGGTGCTCGCACCTGCAAGCTCGCCACCCGCCACCCGCCACCCGCGCACGTGAGCAATGGGCACATTGTTGGCGCACTTTGCACTTCGCGGGTACACATCGTTGCGAGGAGCATTGAGGAGCTTTAATTTATGCTCCACATGGCGATGACGTATCGTGATCAGGTGACGCCTGATGATGCCCACAACGAGTGTCACGATAAGCCTTAAATTTGAATTTATAAATTGAAACCCTTAGCTCACAAAACTAAGTGTAGTATAAGAGCCTCAAGTCGTATTTTTCCAAGGGCTAGATAAGAATGCTTAGTTCAAGCTTGAATTCGTCATTTTCTATTTTGGGTTTTCAAGTAAGATGGGGGTTTTTTGTGATAATGAATGAAATTGTAGAAGAAACAGAATAAACTCAGCTGATATCAGAAACTAACTAGGAAATTGCGAAAACTAAACTTAACCTATTTGAAAACTGAAACAAGGATACTACACTTATCCCTATTTGAAACTGAGCAATTCAATGCAAAACTATGAGATTGCAATTCAAAAACTAATATCAAATGCAGGAAATCTGTAACTAATTGTAGAATTGTTAACACTAAAACAAAGCATGCTTAAGAAACTTATCTGAGGTGTAAATTGATTCACCCCTCTAGTAGTAAGAGCCCTACTTCCAAATTGTCGAGAGTTCTCCGCCATATTTTGAATCAATTCTCTAGCTTGTTCTGGGGTCTTGTTCACTATAGCTCCTCCAGCTGCAGCATTAATCATAATTCTATCCATTTGAAGTAGACTTTCATAAACATATTGAATAAGAAGCTGCTCACTTATTTAATGTTGTGGACAACTTGAGCATAACTTGTTGAATCTCTCCCAATAGTCATATAAGGTCTCTCCCACCACTTGTTGAATACCACAGATGCTCTTTCTAATAATAGAAGTTCTTGAAGCTGGAAAATACTTCTCTAAAAATGCCTTTTTCATAGCAATCCAACTTGCAACATGTCCAGTAGGCACATAATAAAACCAATCCTTAGCTGTTCCAGTCAAAGAAAATGGAAATGCCCTATTTGATGTCCTCTTCAGAAATCCCTTGAGGCTTCATAGTGGAGCACACCACATGGAACTCATGCAAATGCCTATTAGGATCTTCTCCTGATTGCCCCTGAAACTTGGGAAGTAGATGAATTAGGTCTGATCTCAGCTCAAAATCTCCAGCTAACTCTGGATAAGCAATACAAGAATACTGAAACGCATCATCAGGGGTTGCAAGCTCCTTCGTAGTCTTTTGATGTTCTTCCATGGAACTGCTTGAATGAGTAAGAATATTTTCAATAGCTTCTGAAACTCTTCCTTGATTTCTCCTAGCTCTGAATGTTCTCTCAATCTCAGGATCAAACTCCACAATATCACCACCTGCAGCCATGGTCATTACACAAATAAAATGGAAGCAAATGTATATAGAAAGCTAAAGCAGATGAAATACAATCAGAAAATATGAAACTAAGCACAAGCTCAAATCAAACAAACTCAACTAGTGTAATTCCCCGACAACGGCGCCAAAAATTTGATGATGCCCATAACGAGTGTCACGATGAGCCTCAAATTTGAATTTATAAATTGAAAACCCTTAGCTCACAAAACTAAGTGTAGTATAGGGACCTCAAGTCGTATTTTTCCAAGGACTAGTTAAGAATGCTTAGTTCAAGCTTGAATTCATCGTTTTCTATTTTGGGGTTTCAAGTAAGATAGAGTTTTTTGCGATAATGAATGAAATTGCAGTAGAAACAGAATAAACTCAGTTGATATCAGAAACTAACTAGGAAATTGTGAAAACTAAACTTAACCTATTTGAAAATTGAAACAAGGATACTACACATATCCCTATTTGAAACTGAGCAATTCAATGCAAAATTATGAGATTGCAATTCAAAAACTAATATCAAATCCAGGAAATCTATAACTAATTGCAAAATTGTTAACACTAAAACAAAGCATGCTTAAGAAACTTATCTGAGGTGTAAATTGATTCAAACTAAGACAACTAAGGAAATAAGTGTTTCAGAAACGAAATTTTCCTAAATTAAACACCAAATCGGCCCCTTGTCAAGATCTCCTCTTGCCGTCACACAAAAGCACAGCTAGAAACCATCTAGCTCGAAAATCAGCAAAGAAACAACTCCCTGGATCAGTTTGTACTTGACTGGCGTGTATTGCTCTTCCTGATCGGTCACGGAACCGATCAGGACTCCTTCTGATCGGATTGGAGACCGATTAGAAGTGTCTCTGTCCTATCAATAAGACCGATCAGTATCTGAAATCTCCCACTGAGCTCTTCTTTCTTGATTGATTGAACGAACGGTGACTTCGGCGCAGAAACCTTCAGAACACTCCGAAGAACCCCTCCGAATTGCTCCGACAGCTCCGTTCAAAGAAAACCCAGCAATCAACAAGAAATCAATCGGCAGAAACAGAGCTCTGGCGAAACCCTCACCTGAGCTTCCAGAGACAAAATTGATTAGCAAACTTAAGTGAGAATCTACCTCGATCATTCAAAAACTTGAAAAGAAGCTTGGATCTGATGTGGTCGCGCGGATCGGAGAAGAAAATGCTAAGAATAGATGAAGAACTAGAAGAACTCGCGACGACCCGCTTTGTGGAGGAATTCCCTGATTTAATTAATTCCAATTCAAAATGAACGGTTGTGATCGTTCTCGCTCAATCCAACGGCCAGATCATCTCGGATTGGATCCAAACTTCCTAGATCTCCATCAATGGTCAGGATCTGCTTCTTCTAAGCTTGGATTGATCAGATCTACAACGGACGGCTCAGATTACCCTTCCTTTTGAATGGATGACTTAGAATCCTCTCGAGCTTGATCCAATAGCTAGATGACTTCTGATTTAGACCAAAATTTTAGATCTTGATCTATGGTCTTGATTAACTCTATCTTGAGCTCGGATTGGTCAGAAGATGATAGATGGCTCAGATCTCCCCATTTCTTGATTGAACGACCCACATTTATCCATCTCTTGATCCTCTTGATTGAAGTCAAGTCTGACTCAAATTCGATCCAATATGATCTAGGTCCATGATCATTCAAAGCCTATAAAATTATATTCAAATTTAATACCAAAACATCTCAAATATAAAAAGATTTGCATCCAAAACTAAAATAGCAATTACTCATGGAACCTAGTGTAAATGCAAGATTAAGCATGTAAAAAGGGATCAAAACATGGGGTTGAGAGCCATAATTAATTGTCAAAATGGTAATTATCAACGCCACATGGCATGTCGGTGTGACGTGTCATGATCAGGTGACGCCACGTGGCATGTCGGTGACGAGGCAGTGCCTATGTGGCACATGACTGTGTAGAGAACGATGACTGAATTGGGCAAATAGATGGTGGCCGTCGGATCAAAGATCTGGACAGATCGCAGGAAGATGCGATCTGGAGCGTCGGATCAAAGATCTGGACAGACCGCAGGCAGGTGCGATCTGGAGCGTCGGATTCAAATCTGACTGTGAAGAGAGAGGATGGATCTAAGGCGTCAGATTAAATGTTCTAATCTGACGGCCGAGATCAAGGTGGGATCTGTAGAGTTATAACTCTTCAGATCAAGGGACGAGATTAAAAGACCTTTAAAGGGTTATACCCTTTCGATATGAACGGTCCAGATCTGTCCAAACCAAATGGTACTTATCTCTTCACTCAATATAAATAGATCCCTCCACTAGATCATTTCATTCATTCAAGCATTGCAATCTAAAGCATTTGCACTCATCCATCTTCTGCATCGAGAGTCTAAAAAGCCTACGAAAAGGTTCGCAGGTCTCGGAATTTGAAGTGCTACTATTCCGAGACGACGTCGTTGTATCTTGGAAACGAATTGCTGCTATCCGTGAGCACCAATAGCAGAGCAATATCGTTTTACAGAGATAGTGTCAAAACTAGCCTCGACGTAAATCAATCAGTATGCTTCCTCCGAAAGCATCCTTCCGGAAGATCCGACGGTCGTAAATTGACTAAGTCAAATACCGACGAGATACAAGCATTCAAAAACACCAACAAATTTTAGGAGAGGCAGTCGCACTCCCTCTTCATACATAGCTAAACCCCCGATGACACCTTAGGCATTGAAGGGGTTTCGCCAAGACAACTCCCGGTGAGCCTTCTGGCCCGTATTATTCCTCGTAGAGACAGAGTCAACCACGTCATGAGAAGAAAACTTATACGTCATCGTTCTATGTTGCGTTGGTAGATTTCCACTACATCATATATGACTTCAAAGATCACTTTGTTGTGTGCATACCATATGTGATATCTAATACTCCACACATCAAAAGCATATACTATATCATATCGATTTTTCATGAACTTTAGTCGTGCATATGGAAGCGAATTCTCGATCCTTTGAAACAAGTTGAATCCTCCTATATCAGTTAGCATTCTGTTGATTGTCATTAAAAGTCACTACAAAAAAAAATACACATTACGATTAAAAATTAGTCATGGTTAACAAAGCAGTTGTAAAAGCATAACTAATAGAATCACTTATAGGTAAACCACTCCTAAAATCATTTTAAGTGGTATATTTTTGAAGTGGTTGCAAAAAAATATTTCTATTCACCACCATTAGAACTTAGAAGTGGTTAATTTGATCGCTTCTGTAAGTTATCTTTGGAAGCAGCTAAGATTGCTTATAAAGGTTGCATATGAGATTTAAAAAACGGCAATTTACCAAAGGGCGTATCTAAGAATTGATATTTACCAAAAGACGTCCCATGGTTTCATTTTCACCAAAGGGCGCACTAATTTTAGTGAACATCCTCTTTTACCCCTCCTGCTATGTACTGTATTTCTCTTTCTCTCTCAGCAACAAATTCTGAGAAATCTGGATGTGATGTTTCAGACTTTTATTTTAAAATAATATATTATGGAATCGGCGTTAAATAAAAAAATATAAAGTAAAATCGAAAAAATATTTCAGTTAAAAAATATCTCATCTAACTTATTTAAAAATATAAATAAATGATTTTTATATTTAGTTAATAGAAATTAATATATTAAATAATATTTAATAAATATATTAATGTAAAAAAATTGAAAAAAAAAGAAAAAATTAAAAAAATGAGCGTGGGAGATTTCAGGCCCACGTTGGGCCTGAAATATTTTATTTCAGGCCCGGCGTGGGGCTGAAATTTTTTATTTCAGGCCTAGCATGGGCCTGAAATTTTTTATTTCAGGCTCACGTTGGGCCTGAAATCTTTTGATTCGGGCCCGACGTGAACTCAAATTTTTTTTCTATTTTAAAAATATATTAATATATAAAAAAAAGTATCAAAACACTGATTCGATATCGTGTTCATCGAGAATAGCTTGATCGATATGTATGCCAACTGCACAAATGTGGAATACTTATGCCGTGTGTTCGATAAGAGTAATGATTGGTAGAGTGAATTTGGGAGAGTGAATGGGAGAGTGAATGACGTCCAGTTATTGTATACACGTCCGATCGACAATCGGACACCACCGGCGGCCTCTGATTGTCGTCCCGAATCAAACTATACCTTGGGAGGACGGTGAACTCGTCAGGATGGCCGGCAACGGTGAACCCATTGAAATCGACGGTCAATAATGTGAGATCGCAATTGTGGCGTTCCCCGACGGGTTCACCATGCCCCCCAGGGTATAGTTTGGTTCGGGGCGGCGGCCGAAGGCCGCCGGTGGTGTCCGATCGTCGATCGGACATGTATACAATAACTGCCACGTCATTCACTCTCCCATTCACTCTCCCAAATTCACTCTCCCTATCATCACTCGTTCGATAATTTACCCAACCCTGATTCGATATCATGGAATTCGATTATAGCTGGTCTAGTACAAAACGTCATGTTTGATGAGGGGCTCAAATTGTTCCGAAAGATGTTGATTCTTCAGATAAAGCCAATGTCAGTGACTTTCTCAAGCATCATGCCTACTTGTGTTCACTTGACTACATTGCATCTCGGTAAGCAGCTCCATGGTTATGTCATTCGAGGTGGATTTGATACGAATTCTTTCATAGCCAGCTCGCTTATTGATATGTATGTGAAATGTGGAAATAACCGTATTGCTAGGCGAGTCTTTGACAGGATGCAATCTCCGGATATCGTCTCATGGACTGCAATGATTATGGGATATGCCTTGCATGGACCAGCCAAAAAAGCACTATCACTGTTCCAGCAGATGGAGATGGAAAATGTGAAGCCTAATCCTGTGGCATTTGTGGCAGTATTAACTGCTTGTATCCATGCTGGTTTAGTCAACGAAGCTTGGGATTACTTCCACAGAATGCCTAAGGATTACAGGATCACTCCCAGATTGGAGCATTATGCGGCTGTTGCTGACCTTCTTCCGCTGGGCTTAAAATCAATAGATTTCAGGCCCACACTGAGCCTGAAATATTTTATTTCAGGTCCAGCGTGGACCTGAAATTTTTTATTTCAGGCCTAGCGTGGGCCTGAAATCTTTTGATTCAGGCCCGACGCGAACTCAAATTTTTTTTATTTTAAAAATATATTAATATATAAAAAAACGTATCAAAACACTTAATTTCAGATTCAAACGCAGGGCCTAAAGTCATCCCAGGAGGGTCTGAAGTCAAATAATTTCAGATTCTATAAATAATTAATTTAATAAATAATAATTAAATATAAAAAATATTTTTTAAATTAAAAAAATTTCAATACTCTTGGGGCCTGATGACTTCAGGCCTAAGGACGGCCTGAAGTCTGATGACTTCATGCCCTCCATAATTAAATAAAAAAAATATTTAAAAATTTTTATAAAAAATATAATATATAATTATATATTATTTATAATTTTTATAAAAAATATAATATATAATTACATAATAATAAAATATTATTATAATGAAATCTAGATATGGGAGGTTCATCAGTGGGTTTTGGTCAAAACCCACTGATATTTTTAAACTACTCCTATTTCATTGGTGATATCTAATATATAGATGTTTGGACACCTAAAACATCATCTCCTACCTCTACCCTCTCTATTCATATATAGTTTTCAGAAATCCAGATATGGGAGGTCCATCAGTGGGTTTTGGTCAAAACCCACTGATATTTCTAAACTACTCCTATTTCATTAGTGATATCCAATATATAGATGTTTGGGCACCTAAAACATCATCTCCTACCTCTACCCTCTCTATTCATATGGAGTTTTCAGAAATCCAGATATGGGAGGTCGATCAGTGGAAAACCCACTGATATTTCTAAACTACTCTTATTTCATTGGTGATATCTAATATATAGATGTTTGGACACCTAAAACATCATCTCCTACCTCTACCCTCTCTATTCATATGGAGTTTTCAGAAATCCAGATATGGGAGGTCAATCAGTGGGTTTTGGTCAAAACCCACTGATATTTCTAAACTACTCCTATTTCATTGGTGATATCTAATATATAGATGTTTGGACACCTAAAACATCATCTCCTACCTCTACCTTCTCTATTCATATGGAGTTTTCAGAAATCCAGATATGGGAGGTCCATCAGTGGGTTTTGGTCAAACCCCACTGATATTTTTAAACTACTCCTATTTCATTGGTGATATCTAATATATAGATGTTTGGACACCTAAAACATCATCTCCTACCTCTACCCTCTCTATTCATATGGAGTTTTCAGAAATCCAGATATAGGAGGTCCATCAGTGAGTTTTGGTCAAAACTCACTGATATTTCTAAACTACTCCTATTTCATTGGTGACCAAAATCCACTAATGGACCTCCCATATATGGATTTCTGAAAACTCCATATGAATAGAGAGGGTAGAGGTAGGAGATGATATTTTAGGTGTCCAAACATCTATATATTAGATATTACTAATGAAATAGGAGTAGTTTAGAAATATCAGTGGGTTTTGACCAAAACCCACTGATGGACCTCCCATATCTGGATTTCTGAAAACTCCATATGAATAGAGAGGGTAAAGGTAGGAGATGATGTTTTAGGTGTCCAAACATCTATATATTAGATATCACCAATGAAATAGGAGTAGTTTAGAAATATCAGTGGGTTTTGACCAAAACCCACTGACGGGCCTCCCATATCTGAATTTCTGAAAACTCCATATGAATAGAGAGGGTAGAGGTAGGAGATGATGTTTTAGGTGTCCAAACATCTATATATTAGATATCACCAATGAAATAGGAGTAGTTTAGAAATATCAGTGGGTTTTGACTAAAACCCACTGATGGATCTCCCATATCTGGATTTCTGAAAACTCCATATGAATAGAGAGGGTAGAGGTAGGAGATGATGTTTTAGGTGTCCAAACATCTATATATTAGATATCACCAATGAAATATGAGTAGTTTAGAAATATCAGTGGGTTTTGACCAAAACCCACTGATGGACCTCCCATATCTGGATTTCTGAAAACTCCATATGAATAGAGAGGGTAGAGGTAGGAGATGATGTTTTACGTGTCCAAACATCTATATATTAGATATCACCAATGAAATAGGAGTAGTTTAGAAATATCAGTGGGTTTTGACCAAAACCCACTGATGGACCTCCCATATCTGGATTTCTGAAAACTCTATATGAATAGAGAGGGTAGAGGTAGGTGATGATGTTTTATGTGTCCAAACATCTATATATTAGATATCACCAATGAAATAGGAGTAGTTTAGAAATATCAGTGGGTTTTGACCAAAATCCACTAATGGACCTCCCATATCTAGATTTCATTATAATAATATTTTATTATTATGTAATTATATATTATATTTTTTATAAAAATTATAAATAATATATAATTATATATTATATTTTTTATAAAAATTTTTTAAATATTTTTTTATGTTTAATTATGGAGGGCCTGAAGTCATCAGACTTCAGGCCCTCCTTAGGCCTGAAGTCATCAGACTTCAGGCCCCAAGAGTATTGAAATGTTTTTATTTTAAAAAATATTTTTTATATTTAATTATTATTTATTAAATTAATTATTTATAGGATCTAAAGTTATTTAACTTCAGACCCTCCTGGGATGACTTCAGGCTTTGCGTTTGAATCTGAAATTAAGTGTTTTGATACGTTTTTTTATATATTAATATATTTTTAAAATAAAAAAAATTGAGTTCGCGTCAGACCTGAATCAAAAGATTTCAGGCCCATGCTAGCCTGAAATAAAAAATTTCAGGCCCACGCTGGGCCTGAAATATTTTTATTTCAGGCCCGGCGTGGGCCTGAAATCTATTGATTTCAGGCCCAGCGGAAGAAGGTCAGCAACAGCCGCATAATGCTCCAATCTGGGAGTGATCTTGTAATCCTTAGGCATTCTGTGGAAGTAATCCCAAGCTTCGTCGACTAAACCAGCATGGCTACAAGCAGTTAATACTGCCACAAATGCCACAAGATTAGGCTTCACATTTTCCATCTCCATCTGCTGGAACAGTGATAGTGCTTTTTTGGCTGGTCCATGCAAGGCATATCCCATAATCATTGCAGTCCATGAGACGATATCCGGAGATTGCATCCTGTCAAAGACTCGCCTAGCAATACGGTTATTTCCACATTTCACATACATATCAATAAGCGAGCTGGCTATGAAAGAATTCGTATCAAATCCACCTCGAATGACATAACCATGGAGCTGCTTACCCAGATGCAATGTAGTCAAGTGAGCACAAGCAGGCATGATGCTTGAGAAAGTCACTGACATTGGCTTTATCTGAAGAATCAACATCTTTCGGAACAATTTGAGCCCCTCATCAAACATGCCGTTTTGTACTAGACCAGCTATAATCGAATTCCACGATATCGAATCAGGGTTGGGTAAATTATCGAACACACGGCATAAGTATTCCACATTTGTGCAGTTGGCATACATATC
This sequence comes from Boesenbergia rotunda, assembly GCA_024364735.1. NCBI lineage: Eukaryota > Viridiplantae > Streptophyta > Magnoliopsida > Zingiberales > Zingiberaceae > Boesenbergia > Boesenbergia rotunda. The sequence goes on from JAGFNQ010004332.1 coordinate 152,850, forward strand.
GATCAAGCTATTCTCGATGAACACGATATCGAATCAGTGTTTTGATACATTTTTTTATATATTAATATATTTTTAAAATAGAAAAAAAATTTGAGTTCACGTCGGGCTTGAATCAAAAGATTTCAGGCCCAATGTGGGCCTAAAATAAAAAATTTCAGGCCCATGCTAGACCTGAAATAAAAAATTTCAAGCCCACGCCGGGCCTGAAATAAAATATTTCAGGCCCAGCGTGGGCCTGATATCTCCCACGCTCTTTTTTTTTAATTTTTTTTCAATTTTTTTACATTAATATATTTATTAAATATTATTTAATATATTAATTTCTATTAACTAAATATAAAAATCATTTATTTATATTTTTAAATAAGTTAGATGAGATATTTTTTAACTGAAATATTTTTTCGATTTTACTTTATGTTGTTTTAGTTTAGCGCTGATTCTATAATATATTATTTTAAAATAAAAGTCTGAAACATCACATACAGACTTCTTGGAATTTGTTGCTGAGAGAGAAATAGAAAGACAGTACATAGCAGGAGGGGTAAAAGAGGAAGTTCACTAAAATTAATGCGCCCTTTGGTGAAAATGAAATCATGGGATGCCTTTTGATAAATATCAATTCTTGGGTGTGCCCTTTGATAAATTACCGAAAAAAATAGAGCATGGTCAATATCAAATCCCTATTTTCCTCCCCTCTCAGCTATACACTTGAAGCAAAAAACTTATGCATCGCAACTCAGTCTCCAATTATTGAATATAGTATTACTCAAAATATTAACCTAAAAATGTTGAACTAATACATATCAAAATATTGAATATAATATTACTCAATGTGTTAAATTTCACATTTAAATATTATGTGTTTTATCAAACTTAATTAATATCAAAATAATAATTCTTATAATTACTCATATTATATAATTTACATTTCATTTTTTATCCATAAAGTTATTGAACCATAGTTGGGTCGTGGGTCGATTCCGTATCAGAATTTGAAGCCTAATAAGCTTAATCAACTTTATTATTTTAAAAAAAAAATTATCAAAGCCATTTAATGTAGGGACCTATGAATTATGGGTCTGCCAACTTCCGCTACTACTCTATGCACTTTAAAATATTGAATATATATTATTAAGTGAGTAGACTATTGGGTCTTAGTTGAGTTATGGGTCGATTTTGTATTGGAATTTGGAGCTGATCAAGTTTCAATTTGAACGAATTAATGGATAGAAAATTTTAATAAATGGTTTATCTAAAAATGCTGGATTTAATATATATCAAAATATCGAATATAGTATTACTCCATAAATTAAAATTCACATTTAAATTTAAATATTAAGTGTTTTATCAAAACTTAATTAATATAAAAAATAATGACAATTATTACTCATATCTTAGAATTTTTATTTTATTTTTTAATTATTTTTTTATATTTCATTTGTTGTCCCTAAGTCATTGGGCATTAGTCGGGCCATAAGTAGATTCCGTATCAAAATTCATGAAGTCTTAATCAACAATTCTTTATAAAATTCCGTATCAAAATCCACAAAGTCTTAAACAACTATTTTTTATAAAATTAAATTATCAAAAATCCACAAAGTCTTAATCAACTATTTTTTATAAAATTAAACTATCAGAGCCAAGTTTCGATCTTCGGACCTATGGATTATGGGCCCATCACACTTCCGCTACGCCACTCTGATACACATTAAATCATTGAATATAGAGTTATTAGGACAATAGACTATTGGGCCTTAGTTGGGGCATGGGTTGATTCTGTGTCAAAATTTGGAGCCCTTCCACTACGCTACTCTGATACATTTTAAAATTTTGAATATAGCATTATTAGGTGAGTACGTTATTGGGCCTTAGTTGGGGTATGGGTCGATTCCATATTAGAATTTTGAGTCTAATACAAAGCTGCAAAGGCTTAATTAACTAATTTATGTTTAAAATCAACTAATTTATGTTTAAAAAATTTATTAGAGCCAAGTTTCGTTCTTGTGACTTAAAAGTTATGGATGGGTCTACCACGCTTCCGCTGCACTACTCTCCGTTGTGCCACTCTGATACATTCTAAGATATTAAATATAGTATTTGATAGAATTGGATAGTCCGTGCTCAGCATGAGAGATGAAGAAGTCGCGGGACACAACATGACAGATCGAGGCGACTTTCCTTCCCGGGCCCCGGGGCCCCCCTCAGGGGACGTGCCCGGGAAGGTCAACAGGGAGACTGATAATTACCACTTTGTTAACCAATTTAGGCTCTCAAATCTATGTTTTGATCTCTTTTTATATGCTTAATCTTGTATTTACACTAGGTTCCATGAATTATTGCTAAATTAGCTTTGCGATGCAATTCTTTGTATATTTAAGATGTTTTGACATTAAATTTGAATTTAATTTTGTAGGCTTTCAATGATCATGGACCTAGATCAGATTGGATCGAGTTTGAGTCAGAATTGGATTCGGATCAAGGGGATCAAGAGATGGATAACTGTGGGTCATCCAATCAAGAAACGGTGAGATCTGAGTCATCTACCAGCTTCTGATCAATCCGAACCCAAGATAAAGTTAATCAAGTCCATAGATCAAGATCTGAAGCATTGGCCCAAATCAGAAGCCATCTGACCGTTGGATTAAGCTCAAGAGGAGTCTAGACCATCCGTTCAAGAGGCAGGGAGATCTGATCCATCCATTGCAGATCTGATCGATCCCAGCTGAGGAGAAGCAGATCCTGACCATTGATGGAGATCTGGAAGGTTTGGACTCAATCCGAGTCGATCTGACCATTGGATGAGGCTAGGATGATCACATCCGCTCAATTTCAAATGGGATAATTTAAATCAAAAACATCTCCGCCCAGCTCGTCGTCGCCATTTCTGTTCTGTTCTTCGAGTTCTCCAGTGTTTCTTCTCCGTTTCTTCACGCGGCCACTTCATATCCAAATCATTTCCTAGATTTCAAATCAAAAGAGCAATTCTCCGTGAGATTTGCAAACCAATTTTGTCGCTGAGAGGAGATCGGCTGAGGGTTTTGCCGGAGTCCTAGTTTTTCTGATCAGATCCTGCTTGATAGCTATTTTCATCGATCGGAGCCATCAGAGCGATTGGAGGGGTTCTCTGAGATCTTCTGAGGGTTTCTGAGCCGATTCGCAATCCAACTTACCAAGGAGGAAGAGATCGGGAGAGGATTTCAGTTTGCGCACCAAGTTTATGCAGATTGATCGCGGGAGTTGATTTTTTGTTTGATTTTTGAGATAGAGGGTCTCTAGCTCAACTCTTGTGTGACGGCAAGATGAAATTCTCGGTGAAGGATTAGATCTGTTGTTTAGATTTTGTTTCTGAATTCATTTCTATAGTTGTTCAGTTTGTATCAGCTTGCATCAGGTACTTGATCAGTCTGTTTGACCGATCAAGACATCATCTAATCGGTCTGTCGACCGATCAAGTAGGCATCTGATCGGTCTGTTGACCAATCAAGCAGTTTTCAGCTAAAACTCAATCGTGTTTCCTGCATTCAATCTTTAATTTGTGAATTCAATCTCATTTATGCAACTTAGCTAAAGATTTTATGTGTTTCTGCACTTGATATTAGATTTTAAATTGCAATCCTATAGTTTTGCATTGAATTACTTAGTTTTCAAATAGGTTAAGTTTAGTTTTGCAATTTCCTAGTTTAATTTTGCTTTAGTTAAGTCTATTTCATTTCAAACTGTATTTTCATTCTTGATTGCAAACAAACCCCCATTTCAATTTGAAAATCCAAAACATAAACGACACATTCAAGCTTGAACTAAACACTCTTAACTAGTCCTTGGAAAAATACGACTTGAGGCCCCTGTACTACATTTTAATTTTGTGAGATTAAGGATTTTCAACTTATAAATTTTAAATTTGAGGCTCATTCGTGACACTTGTTGTGGGTCATCATCAAATTTTTGGCGTCGTTGCCCGGGAACACTAGTTGAGTTTGTTTAATTAGAGTTTGTGCTTATTTTCATATTTTGTGATCTATTTCATTTGCTATATCTTTTTGTATACATTTGTTGCTATTTTTATTTGGTTTATGACCAGGACTGCAGGTGGTGATCTTATTGAGTTTCATCCTGAGATTGAAAGGGCATTCAGAGCAAGAAGAAATCAAGAAAGAGTTTCATAAATTATTCCTACTCATTCAAGCAGTCCCATGGCAGAACATCAGAAAACTATGAAGGAGCTTGCAGCACCTGATGATGCTTTTCAGTATTCTTGCATTGCCTATCCAGAGTTAGCTGGAGATTTTGAGCAGAGATCAGGCCTAATTCATTTACTGCCCAAGTTTCACGGACAATCAAGAGAGGATCCCAACAGACACTTGCATGAGTTCCATGTAGTATGCTCCACCATGAAGCCTCAGGGGATTTCTGAATATCAAATTAAGGGCATTTCCATTTTTATTTGACTAGAGCAGCTAAAGATTAGTTTTATTATTTGCCTACTGGACATGTTTCAAGTTGGATTACCACGAAGAAGACATTTTTAGAGAAGTACTTTTCAGCCTCCAGAACAGCTATCATCAGAAAAAGCATCTGTGGTATTCAGCAAGTGGTGGGAGAGACCTTATATGATTATTGGGAGAGATTCAACAAGTTATGCTCAAGTTGTCCACAACATCAAATCAGTGAGCAACTCCTTATTCAGTATTTCTATGAAGGTCTACTCCAAATGGATAGGATTATGATTGATGCTGCAGCTGGAGGAGCTTTAGTGAACAAGACACCAGATCAAGCTGGAGAATTAATTTCAAATATGACGGAAAATTCACAGCAATTTGGAAGTAGAGCTCTTTCTACTAGAGGGGTGAATAAAGTCCAAATGGTTTCTAATGAACAAAATGAGATCAAGAGTTTTTTGATGGAGCTTACTTCTTTGGTGAAGCAAATGACATTGAACAATGTGAGCCAAAATCAAAATTTTTCATGTGCTTCACCTACAAATCAAGTGATGAGGTTGTGTAGCATTTGTTCAAGTCAAGAGCACAATTCGGATTTGTGTCCTAACTTACAACAAGATAAATCATTAGTCGCTTTGACTAGAAGACAATATCAATCGAGGAATGACCCTTATTCATCTACCTACAATCCGTGTTGGAGGGATCACCCTAATTTGAAGTATGAGAATTCTTTCTATCAGCAAAATGCTTCACAACAGTCCCTACAACAAAATCAGCCTTCTTTCCATTATTTCCAACAGCCAAACCAAAGTTTCCAGTAGCTTTCTCAACCATTTCAGCAGCCTTATCAGCAATTCTAGCAAGGTTTTCATCAAAATCAACCTCAACTTCAACAATTTCAGCAAGCTTTTCAACCAATACAGAATTCGCAGCAATATTTTCAACCTTCACAACAAAATTTTCAGCCTTCAAAACAACATTTTCAGAACAACAATTACCAGCAATTTCAACAGCCAAATCAACGATTTAATCAGCCCCAACAATCTCATTTTCAAAGTTCATAGCAAGGTTACAATTTTTAGCAACCTCATGCTTCATTTCAAGGTCAACAAAAATCCCATGCTAATCAAGGGGGTTATGGAGGTTCTAGTGGGTTGAATGCTCAACAACAAAGGCTAGAGGAGATGATGCAACAAATTCTTTAGCAATAACAAATTTTACAACAACAACAAGGGCAACAAAAGAATGATTCCACCCTTTAAAACATTGAGAGACACATTGGTCAACTTGCTAGTGGGATGAATCAAATGCAAGCCCAAGGATCAAGTCAACTACCTTCTCAAGCTACCCCTAATCCTAAGGGAAATGTTAGTTCCATAACTTTGAGGAGTGGGAAGGTTGCTTTAAGTTTAAACACTCCAAGGGCTGATTTTTCTGAAAAATTTACAACACCTAATTTACCAGCTCAAAACAACCCCGAAATGGCTTCTAAATCAGTTGGTTGTGATCCTAGTTCAAGCATAAGTTCTTCAATTGATCTTGTGATTTTGGTGGAAGATGAAGGAAAAATCAGTAAGGAAGGTGAACCTACAGTAGCTACTCCATTTGGAATTCCAGCTCAAAACTCATTTCCGAAAATTTCAGCTCAAGTGGAGGAATCAAGGGTTCCTTTACCTTTTCCACAGCGCAAGACTCAAGCTAAAAAGCACGTAGAGGAGGAGAAGGCCAAGGAGTATAATGAGCTTATAAAACTTTTTAGTAAGGTGGAGATTAATATGCCTTTGTTGACCATGATCAAGCAAATACCCAAGTATGTTAAATTTCTCAAGGATTTATATGTGCACAAGAAGAAGCTAAAGGAAAATGAATTGGCCAGTTTAGGGAAGAATGTCTCAGCCCTTATTCATTCTATTCCTCAGAAATGTGAAGATCCAGGAGTGTTTACTGTGTCTTGTGAGATTGGGAGGACTCTTTTTCATGATGCTATGTTAGATTTGGGAGCCTCTATTAATGTGATGCCTAGATCAGTTTTTCAGTTGCTTGGTATTGGACCTTTGCAGCCTACAGGAGTGGTTATTCAGCTAGCAGACAGGAGTCAGACTCACCCAGCTGGAATCATTGAAGATGTATTAGTGAAGGTGAAGGAGCTGATTTTTCCTGCGGATTTCTATATCTTGGACATGGAGGGGAATTATCTAGCAAATACATCTCCACTTATTCTTGGGAGACCATTCTTGAAGACTGCAAGGACAAAAATTGATGTATATACAGGCACACTCTCTATGGAGATAGGGGACACAGTGGTGCAGTTCAGTATTTTTGATGCTATGAAGCACCCCAGAGAGGATCACTCTATCATGAGTATGGATATTCTAGATGAGTTGGTTGATACAGATTTATTTGCTGGGAGCTTCACTTGGTATTCCAAGAGGATATTCTAGCTCAGATGAGGCTAAGGAGGCATTTGCTATAGAGGAGGCTGATTTGAAGGTTGTATTATATTTGCTTTCAGTTGGAGATGATTCAATAGGTGTAGGGGATTGCACTGAACCCCAGGGATCACCTATATTGATTGATATTTTAGGAGATTCAGAGGATAGGTGTGAGAGTAGAAAGTCATTGCCAGAACATCTGAAGTATGTTTATTTGGGAGAGGAGCAGAGCTTACCTGCCATCATCACCCAGAACATGGATCCAGAGCAAGAGGACAAATTATTGCAAGTTCTGAGGCAACACAAGAGAGTCATTGGGTGGACACTAGCTGACACACATGGTATTAGCCCAGCTATTTGCATGCACAGGATATTTTTAGAGGGGAATGTCAAGCCAGTCAGGCAACCACAGAGAAGGCTAAATCCACTGATTTTAAATGTTGTAAAGAAAGAGGTGACTAAACTTTTACAGGCAGGCATCATATACCCTATTTCTGACAGTAAGTGGGTTAGCTGATGGACCCAAAATTGATGTCACGAATGTAGGACTCAAATTTAGAAATTTATAAAGCTGAAACCCCTTTGGCTAACAAGATAGAAATGTAGTAGAGGGGCCTCAGGTCGTATTTTTCCAAGGACTAGTTGAATGAATATTTAACTCGACCTTGCAGGTTTATTTGTCGTTTGATGTTTTGGGTTTTCTAGATAAAATGGGGGTTTGGCGATAAGGAAATGACAATATGAAATAAACTGAAATAAACTCAGCTAAAGCATGGAATGAATAGGAGGTTGCAAGAACTAGACTTAACCTAGTGGAAGAACTAAGCAATTAAATTCGAACTATAGAATTGAACTTAAAGAGCTAATTGCAGGTAATAAATTGCAGAAAACTAATTGCATGAAAGAAATTACAGATTAAAGAAAACTAGAACAAATCTTGGCTTAAGCACATGGCTTGAAATGTAATTGAACAATTATAACAACTTGAAGAACATGAATGCTTGAAAAAAATTATCCTAATGTAAACACCAAATCAATTTCTACTCAAAACTTCCCTTTGCTATCACACAAAGGATGAGCTATGAACCCCCTAGCCCAAAAACCATTGAAGAAAACTCCCCTGCTCAGCTTGCTGTCGATCTTGCTGTTCTGCTCTCCCTGATCGGTCAACCCGACCAATCAGGTCTTCCTCTGATCGGTCACGGGACCGATCAGAGCCCTCTCTGTCCGATCAACCTAATCGGTCAGTAGCTGGAATCTGCTCCCAATCGCTTCCTCCTCAATTGGCTGGCCGGCGTTCGAGCTCCCAAACTATCAGCGCACCTTCGAGAACCCCTCTATGATGCTTCGACAGCTCCGGACGACAGATACCAGCAACCAACGAGGATCACTCAATGGAACCAGTAGCGTCGGTGGAACCCCCACCTAAACTTCCAAAAATGAAATCGATTAGCAATCTGACAAAGAAACCTTACCTCGATGATTTAAAACTCGAGAAGAAGTAGATCTGATGTGGTCGCGCGATCTAAGGGAGAAAACGATGAACAAATTGATGAAGAAATAAAGAAACAATGATCTGAAAACTACTATGCATTCTGCGACACGCGACGACCACTAGAGAAGGAAGAGGGAATTCTGGTTTAAACTTATTCCTTTTGAAATTGAACGGCTGAGATCCTTTCCGCTCCATCCAACGGTTAGATCTTCTCAGACATGAGCCAAACTCCCCAGATCTTGATCAATGGTCTTGATCTACCTGTCCTTAGCTCGGATCAACCAGATCTGTAGCGGATAGCTCAGATCATCCCTTCTCTTGCTTCGATGGTGTAGAACATCTTGAGCTTGATCCAACGTTTAGATTACTTCTGATTTGGATGAAATTATCATATCTTGATCTGTAGTCATGATTGGCTCTATCTTGAACTCGGATTGATTAACAGTTAACCGATGGCTCAGATCTAGCCGTTCTCTTGAATGGACGGCCCATATTAGCCTGATGCTTGATCACCTTGATCCGGATCCAATTCTGGCTCAAGTGTGACCCAATCTGATCTAGGTCCATGATCATTTGAAACATACAAAATGATATTCAAATTTAGTGGCAAAATATCTCAAATATATAAAGATTTGAATTGAAAACCAAAATAGAGGAAATACATGAAATTTAATATAAATGCAAACTTAAGCATATAAAATGTGGATCAAACATGGATTTTAGAGCATAAAATAAACAACAAAATGGTAATTATCAACTCCCTCACACTTACTCTTGGGCGTGTCGCACAAGCCAATTAGTAAACTAAGGATGTATCCCCCTAGATTAGTCTCAATCATAGTTAGAAGCAATTGAAAGGAAATTACCTAGGGTTGTCAATTCTCAAAAATCTAAACTCAATGGACTAGAAACTTGTCCTTAAATCAACAACTTAGCATACTTCATCCATCATGACTCATTGAGATGAATTAACTCAAAAAGCCTTGCAAGGGAAGTTCTAAAGTGGCTCTCTTCCTAAATTCTACATTTTTGATGAAGTGGAGCTCACTCACACACAACATGGTTCTTGCACTACCATAAGCTTGCTTATTATCTATTCTTCACCATCATTCTTGATTAGGATCCACATCTATAAAAGTTTATTCAAACAAGTTAGGAGAAATATGAAATGATAGGAATGAATAAAGGTTTAATGAACATTGATACCAAAGAAATGATAAAGAAAGTGAAGAAATGTGATATGAAAAGGGAACATAGAAAAGGAATATAATATGATAAGAAAATATAGAAAAAGTAAAGAAATATGGTATGATGAGGAAATATGGAAAAAGTAGAGTAAATGGAAGACTTGGACACCCAAAAATGTATCTTAATGTACTTTGTCCTCTCATGGTATACTCTGATGAATTCTGAGCTGTGGTGGAGTAGGGAGTAGCTAATTCGGATTATAACTCTCAAATTTCAGTGTTGAATTCAGGGGCATGTTGTGCCAACTCTTCTGATAGGTCACTGGACCGATCAGACATTATCTGATCGGACTAGACAGATCCTGATCGGTCTGGAGACCGATCAGGCCTCCAACAGATGCTGAGTTGCAGAATTTTGAAGCTGACTTCTGCTGAAACTTCTCTTCTTTTCAATCAATACCCCATCTCAGATTCCTCTAACTATTTGTTCTCATCTTTCAACTCAGAAAACTAACCCACCATTTGATTTCCACTTCTTTTTTTTCTTTTTCTTTTCCTTTTCTTTTCTTTTGTTTTTCTAGCTGTTCTCTTTTCTGTTTTGTTTGCAGCTAATATTTTTCTTCAATGCCTTTCAATGGCTAGCTCCAACTAGCACAATCTGAAATATGTAGCCTTTCAAAACTTTGCAACTTGATACTATGGAATGAAATCTTCCTTTTGTTCCTACTTAATACTTGGTCCAACGGAACTTGTTTCCTATCCAAATTTGAACTTAAAGATATCTCTTTGCTCTCTAACTTTCTTTTTCTTTTGCTTCACTTTTCAAATCACACAAAAATTTCTTTTTCTTGAAACTGAGCTGATGGGTATGCTTGCAACTCATTCTTGATACGAAAAATCCTTCAAATTGGCACATCTTTGCTTGTTGGTTGCCAAAAATTTCATTTGTCCTCAAAATTTGATAAAGTGCTTGCATCCTCCCCCACACTTAAACTTTTGTCCGTCTCGGGCAAAGTAACATTAAGAAACACTCAAAGTAACCAAGTCCATGAAAAATATTGTTAGGAAAGGGAAATGGAATACAAAGTAGATAAACAAGCAAACTTGCAAAAATGGTATGGAAAAGGAAACAAAGTGATTCACCTCTATAAATGTGGTCCAATCCTAAAAATATAGCTTTGAAAGAACCTAAGCAAGTTCTAGAGTACAATCACATGTGTGTATCACAAAAATTTGGCCAATTCCTCACTAGGTAAAAAGAATTCATCTCAAGTCATCAATTTAGAATCCATAACTAAGTAGTACTCAAGCATCCAAGAATTTTCATCCATTGGTTCAAATCCTAAGTTTTAACAACCAAATTTAATTTGCTTTCAAAATATTCTAAAATGATATAAGAAAATCTAGATGGATATATTTATTCTTAGTGATGCAAGAAACAAATCGCCAAGAAGACTAACATGGTATTTACAATGACTCTTATTCAATCTACACTAACCAAGCATTTATTATCAAGAACTTAGTTGGAAAAAAATTTACTGCTTGAAAATATGAAAGTGATATTTACAATGAAGTAAAAATGTAAGAAGGAACAACTCCCCTTCAAATTGGATAAAGAGCATGTAGCATCCATCGTGGGAGAACTATTCTCATGTGATCAATCTCGTAGTGTGCATTCTCCCTTATTATCTTCGCATAAGTAAATTCCGGTGGCTGGAGACGATTAAGGTTCAGAATCCATTCTTGGGGTCCAAAGTTAAAAGTCAAGGTAAATTCGACCCCTCCCACTGCATGCTCCTTAGAAGTCCTTCCGGGAGGTTGTAAGCTGTTAAGTTTGAGTACCCATTCTAGAAGCCTACAGGATCCTGCAAAACCATGTAAAGAAAATACCTCCTGCACGCATGCAGGGTAAGAAAGGAATGAAATATAAACAACCTCTACATAAAATGAATCAAGATATGCATCACATCCAATGAAATCTATCTTAGTTACCTCCATGAGTTTTTCACAATCAATATCCACATAAGATTTATCAAAAAATGTATCACATTCAACAAATTCAATTTCAGGTGCCTCTACGAAATTTTCACAATCAATCTCTAAATAAGATGTATCAAGACATGCATCACAACCAATAAAATCAAGTTTAGGTGCCTCTTTAGGTTTTTCACAATCAATTTCTGCATAGGATGTTTCAAGAAATTCATCACAATCAACAAAGTCAATCTCAGGCACCTCTAAAAATTTTTCACAAATAGTCTCTACATAAGGTATACCAAGAAATGCTTTACATTCAACAAATTCAACCCTAGGTTCTTCTATGAATTGTTCACAATCAACTTCTACATAGGATGTATCAAAAATCGCATCAAAACCAACAAAATCATCCTCATGTACATCTATGAATTTTTCACAATAATTAATCTTGGTCTCTACATAAAATGTATCAACAATTGTATCACAGCCAATAGATGTATCAAAACCTTCATCAGAGCCAACAAACTCAACATTGAGTACCTCCATGAGTTCTCCTAAAGAAATAGGAGAAATACTTACCTGATCATGCTGAAGAATACCTGGAGGTTCCACAAGAGTAGATGTAACTGTGGTCTCCTCCTGGTCATATACAAGCTCCACTTTAGGCTCAGGTTCTGATAAACATTCAACTAAGAAAGGTGATTTTTGGGCCCTTGCTTCCACCATGCAAGTCCCTACACTTTCATATTGATCCTCTGAATCTTCTAATGTATCCGTCAAAATTGGTGGTCCCTGGGGCTCTGTGCAATCCCCTACACTTGTAGAATCATCTCCAATGCATGCTTTATCAACCATATCTGCAACAACCATATTAGAAAAATTATGACCAACAAAAACTATATCATCACAAAATAAAAGGTGAGAAGGGTCCTTTGGAGCTTCAGCTTCGAATTCAAGGCTGTCACATGCTTCTCCATCCATCTCCTCCAATGCCTCTATCTCTATTGCATCTTCAACCTTATCTGAGCTAAAATCTCCTCCCACTATGTCAAGTGAAACATCATCAGCAATTAACTCTGCCTCAACATTCTCATCTGGAATACCCATGTAAATGCTAGGACGTTCCTCTCTGGGGTGCTGTGAAAAATGTAGAGAGACTTTTAGCTCCTCCTCTTGAGCTGAAAATTTTGGAAGTGAACTCTGAACAGGAATTTCAGGAGGAATAACGGCTGTAGGTACCCTAATTTTGCTGATTTCTTCTTCTTCTTTCACCAAAATTGCAAGATCAATTGAAGAAGGACTTAGACTTGCACTAGGGTCACATTGAACTAATATAAAATCAACTTTGGAGCTGTTTTGAGTAGGGAAATAGGATGCTGGAAATTTTTCAGGAAAATCGACATTTGGAGTGTTTAAACTTGAAACTACCTTTTCATTCCTCAAAGTTAGTTCATAATCATACCCCTTAAATTCTTGAGTAGCTTGAGAAGGTGATTGGCTTGATTCTTGGGCTTGCATTTGATTCATATCACTAACCATTTGTCCCAGGTGTCTCTCAATGTTTTTAAGAGCAGAATCATACTCTTGTTGTTGTAAACTTTTCTGTTGTATGAGTTGTTGTAACATCTCTTCTAGCCTTTGTTGTTGAGCTTCAAACTCACTAGAATCCTCAAAGTCTCCTTGATTGGTACAAGTCTCTTGTTGATCTTGAAATGTGACATAAGATTGCTGAAAATTATAAGCAAGTTGTGAACTCTGAAAATGAAGCTGTTGGGGCTGATCAAATGATTGATTTTGCTGCTGGAATTGCTGAAAATTGGGCTGGGAATTTGGTTGGAATTGGTGAGAATTGTAGCTCTGAAAATTCTGGTTCTGAGGTTGAAATTGTTGTGGTGATGGCTGAAATTGTGGAGGCTGAAAACTCTGAGTATATGGTTGAAAACTTTGCTGATTAGGATTGTACCCTTGCTGAAAATTTTAAAATTGTGGTTGACATTGCTGTTGTGGTTGACTCCAAGGTTGGTTTTGTTGAAAATTCGAATAAGGCTGCTAAAATTGTTGATAAGGCTGACTTGGTTGAAAATCTTGCTGAAATTGTGGTTGACATTGATAATTTGGTTCCTGGTAATCTTGATAAGGCTGGAATGGTTGACAATTTTGTTGAAAATTCTGGAATTGAGAATAGGGCTGCTGAAAATTCTGAAAATACTAATACTCTGCCATAAGACTGCTTGAATGAATATAAATGTTTTCAATAACTTCTGATACTACTCTTTAATTTCTTTTAGCTCTGAATATTCTCTTGAAGTCCTGTCACAAAACAAATAAAATGGCAGTAAATGTATACAAAAGATAAGCGAATGAAAATAGAATCCAAGAATATAAATATTAAACACAAGCTCAAATTAAACAAACTCAACTAGTTAGTTCTCCGGCAACGGCGCCAAAAATTTGATGGTCTCGGATAGATGTCACGATGTGAGACTCAAATTTAGAAATTTATAAAGCTGAAAACCCTTTGGCTAACAAGATAGAAATGTAGTAGAGGGGCCCTGATAAGCCCAAATGTACTAATTAAAGTTGTCACGAAAGTGTGGGCTCATCAGATTTAAATGTATAAATGAAAGCTGGAAACCCTTTTACAATCAAAAGAATGAAAATGTAATATAGGGGCCACAGGTCGTTTTTTTCTCAGGGACTAGTTGAAGGTTTATTTGATTCGCGCTTGTATTTAGGTGTCGTTTGTGATTTGGGTTTCAAATAAAGATTTGGGTTTCAATAGAATGAATCACAATGAAATAAGGAAAACTCAACCATGGAACTTAATAAGTGATAGCAAGTTATCATTCAACCAAAAGGACCACTTATTCATCTAAAGCACTTAAGCGATTTTTAGAAAGTGAATCTGATCTCAAATTCAGCAACAAATGCTAAGCAATGAAGCAACAAAACAGCAGATACAATTTTCAGAAGCAAGCCAACTTAGATCAAATGTTATCTATGAAAATTCAGCAATCAAACTTTGGACAATCACTACACAACTAGCTACAAAGTCCGGGGGTAAACCAATGCATAGAAACTCAAGGATTCTGAAAATGATATCAATAGACTTCAGTAGCTGTCCTACACCAGAAAAACTGGTGTAAATCTGATACAAGTCAGTGTTCTAACAACTTGGCACACAAGATGAAACTCTTGTGCCAAGGGCTGAATTTTTTGTGCCAAAAACTGATTCTAACAGTTGGGATTGCAGCTGATCAAATGCGATTTGAGAAAAACAAACTCTCAATGAAAAACTTGTCAGGAATGGATGAAGAATTTCAGATCAAACAATTCACTTTAGATACAAACCGAAAACTCAAAATGCATGTGCAGAAGTGTAAAGAAGTCAGAAATTCAGCACCTAACTCTGTACTCAGAACTCACAAACAAATTAAGATCCAGTTAACACAATCGACGTTCAGAAGGGAACTCAGATGGCTCAAGCCAAAGCTCAGTAAGTAGACCAGTAAGTTCAGAAATATAGCAAGAATTTGGCACAAACTAAATCTGTAATGTGTAGAAATAAATCTGCAGAATTTCAGAAAACCTTTGGGCAGCAGTAAAGCTACGAATTGATTGCAGAAATTAACCCAGCAGCGAGTGGATGTGAAGGAGGTGGATATAGCAGTCAATAAATGCAGAAACTAACTCCATTGAAACAAACTTGCCCTAACCCAATCATGATATGCAGAATTAAAGTAGCAGAATTCAGAATGGTTGATACGCAGGCTGTGACAAGCTAAAAATTCAGAATTAAAGTTGAATGAGAAACAATTCGAATCTAATGAATTATCACACTAAAGGTTGTCTTAAATTGCAAGGAATAAGCTAAACAAGAATCGAATTGAAGTTAAACTGAAAAACTCGAAACTGAACAGAAATCTGCACAAACAGGGCTGATACGGGCTGCACAACTGATACGCAAGCAGTAAGGCAATAATTGAACTGAAATCAAAAGCTATTGTTATCTTAACAAGCTCACTAACTAATCTACTTGCAAAATGGAACTTAACTACTGTAAAAAAAACATTCAAAACGAAAATTACACAACTGAATTGAAATCAGAAACAGAACAGTGACAGAATTGAAGATTACACTAATACAATGGAAATTGACTAAGTAAACTAAATCTCTCTTCTCAACTCAAAAAACCCTTGCTGTCACTCAAGGATTAGCCTCGAATTGGGAAAGAAACAATCCTTACAAGTAAATTACAGCAACTGAATAAAATGCAAAAATAAGGTACGACAGACTTGAAATTACCTACAATCAAATTACAAATAGAAATCTAAACCCATCACCAAGCTCAAATCTTCTTGGTTGTCAATCAAAGCTGGCTTCGAACTAGCCAGCAATTCACTGAGAACTGAATGGAGTCGAATTTAGCTCAAACTGTTCAGAAGGAAACCCATTCGAATTCTCAATTTGCCTGTTGATTGAAATGAAGTGCAATGATCCAAGCTTGTCGAGAACCCCTCAGATGGCTGGATTGATGTAGAATCTGACAAAACCAAATCGAATCCTTCAATGCAAAGCTGCCGAAACCTCAACAACCTTGCTCTGCCAATTCCGAGCTGAAACTCCACAAACTCTCCCTAGTGACCTCGATTGATGAAGAATGGAGTGGTCGCGCCCCTTGGATTGAAGAATTAAGCTAGAACTGAAGAAGAAACGAAGAAGACGACTGTAGCGGCGGAGACGCGACAAGGCTGGCTGCGGCGAAATTTTGATTAAATAGAAACCAATGGACGACTCAGATTGCTTTGATGAAATCCAATGGTAGATCTTGGTCTGATTTGAGCCAAACTTTTATGATGATGATCTGGGGTCAGGATCTGCCTTGTGGTAGCTCGGATCCTCCAGATGTGCAACGGATGGTCCAGATCAACTCTATCTGTGAATGGACGCTCTAGAGCCCTCCTTGCTTGATCCAACGGTTGATTTAGCTCTGATTGGGATGAAACCTTCAGATCTTGATCATAGAGCTTGATCAACCCTAATCCTAGCTCGGATTGCTTCAGATCGTCCCGGATGGCTCAGATCTAGCCGCTCTTGAATCGGACGGCCCGGATTAATTGTAAGCTTGATAATTCGATCCGGTTCACATCCGACTCAAGTTTGACCCAGTATGCCCTAGGTCCAGGATCCTTTCATGCCTGCAAAAATATATCAGAAAATTAGTGGCCAAATAATCCAAAAAATGTGTAAATTTGCAATTAAGTCCAAAATAAGAGGAAATCCTAAAACCTAGGGTAAAATCACAAATAAGCAATAAAAACATAGGTCAAACATAGATTTTAACATCTAAAATAATCACAAAAATGGTACTTATCAACTCCCCCACACTTAACCTTGAGCGTCTCGCGAAACTACTAAATAAGTTTCCCTTAGGCTTTCTTAAGCATAATTAGAAGCAAATGAAAAGAAATTACCTAAGGTTGTCAATTCTCATAAATCTAAACTCTATGGATTAGTATCTTGTCCTTAAATCAACAACTTAGCCTTTTCATCTATCATGAGTCATTGAGATGAATTTAAATCACTAGCCTTTCAAGGGAAGTTTTGGTGGCTCTCTCTTAAGTTCTAAGTTGGTGATGGAAGTGGAGCTCACTCTTACACATATGCTTCTTGCACTACCATAGGCTTGCTTATTATCTAATCTTCACCATTATTCATGATTAGGATCAACATCTACAAAAACAAGTGAAAAGTATAGAAAATGGTGAGAAATGGAATAAAAACAAAGAAAATGGAAAAATGGGTAAAGTGGAAGACTTGAGTGCTTGAGGATATTTTTGATGCTCTTTTGCCCCATCTTTCAGTCCACATAATGATCTTAAAAGTTGTGCAGTCAATCTCGAATCCTGCTTTTGATTGGGATGAATAAAACTTTGTTAGTGTCATTGTGCCAAAAACCACCCTTGTGTGCCAATTTCTTCCTTTTCTTTTCTCTTTCTCTTGGTCAGCTACTGAATTCATTTTCTGCTTTCTTTTCCTCTAGTGGAGTCAAAAAGGTAGTGGAACAAAGATGCAATTCGGATGAGAAGCATTCCACTAAATTCATGAAGTCAAAACTCCTTTGTGTGCCCCTTTTGTGTTCTTTCTCTTTTCTTTCTTCTTTTCTGATTTTTTTTTTCTTTGCAGCTTTAACAACAGCTCCTTACAGAATTATACAGCTTCAATCAGTCTATAACAAAGTGTTCTGATTTCTACAGCAAAAGACTTCTAAAGAATCTGCTTTACAGCTTGTATGGAAACTCTTGATATGGTAAACACATTTTCTGCACTTGAATTTCTGCACAGATTTTCATCACTGTTTTCTTCTTCCTCTGTTTGGCACAAGTTTTTCTTTTGTTCTGATCAGCATTGGATGCAATCATCACTCTTTGATACGTTCATATCTTTGTTCCCTCAATTCTAAACCTAGCAATCCTAATTCAGCTTCAACTTGGCACAGATTTTCCATTGGTTTCAGATTTTCCTGCAATTTTTTTCTTTTCAATTCAGAATTCATTTTAGCTTCCCAAGAAGTTGAATGCAGCTGAAAACCATACTGCCAGTTTGTTGAAACCTAGCCAAGCATTTGCTGATTTAAGAAAACCAAATTCAGTTTAGATTGATACAATTCTGTGCCAAGATTTCATTCCATCTGATTTCTCCTCTTGTCTCTTGTTTTCTCAGCTTGCATCCTCAATTTAAATGCTCTCCATGATCTCTGATAGCTATAGGGTGATTTTGATTAATTCTGCTCAGCAATCCTTTGCACAAAACTCAGTATTAGCTCACACTAGTCCAGCCACACTCCAATAACTAAATCTGCACAGATTTTCTCTCTTCTGTCCTGACACCCATTCAGCAGCTCCAAATCAAGCCTCGGCAAGTTACAATTCTCTCTTGCTTCAATTCAGATTTTTCTCAGCTTCAATCCTCACTTCATCAGCCTTCCAGTCAGCTTGAATTCAGCTGGATATCAAATTCCAGCTCTCGGCAGAAATTTTCCATGCAATGCCATTCAGATTTTCAGCCGCACAAACCATTTTAAGTATCAGATTTCGGCTTCTCAACATTGGTTTAGATAATTCCAGCTTCTTTTCAGCCTTTCCTACTTTTATTCAGCTGCAATAAACTTCTAGCAGGGTTTCCAGATTTGTAGTTTTTGATTAGCTCAGAACACTACATTTTTCCAACTTCTTATCCTCTGAATTGTTTTGTTTCAAGCTTCATCTCCATGCATCCATTGATTCTTCTTTTATCTGAAATTGAATGTGCACCTTCAACTTCAGATACATTTTGTAATCCAAGCTAGCAGATTTTTACTTTCTTTCCGTGGCACAAACTTCTCTTTTCTGACTTTTCTTTCAATTGAGTGTGCCATCTTTGTTTTTGCTCTTTTCTTTTTTTTTTAATGCTGTTCAACTTCATCCATGCCTTGCTGAATTAGGAAGCCTGAATTAGCTCGAAGTTGGTACATAACTGCCTCCTGATTCCCAAAATCGAAATTGTTTGTTTCTCCTTGAATGCTTTGCTCAATTTCATCTCTTGACCACTACTTTCCACTTGGGTCAGAAATTTTTTCGAAAGTTGCAGATTTTCTCTTTTCTTGCCACTTAAATCTTCAAAATATAGTAAGGAAACTCAATCTCCAATTGCTTCCATCTCTCTAGCTCATTCTTGGCACCAAACTTCACTCACTTGGCACATGAAATTTTTTTTTTTCGAGTTGAAATGCATCCTTGATAGAAATTGCTTCCAAATCACTAATCACTCCCCCACACTTAAATCTTTGTCCGTCTCGGGCAAAATAGCCTCATAAAAACATCCCAAGCAAACAAATCCATAGAAAAATTGGGGTTAAGATTAGGAATAAGGAAAGACAACTAGAATAGAATAGACAAATTGGTGTGGAAAGATAAATAAAATGATTAGTCCCTATAGATGTGATCCAACCATTGAAATATGATTTTGAAAGAACCTAAGCAAGTTCTAGAATACAATTACATATGTGTATCACAAAATACGGCTAATCTCACTAGGTAAAAATAATCCATCTCAAATTCTCAATTAAGAATCCAAAGCAAAATCGTACTCAAGCATCCAAGATTTCATCCATGATCTCAAACCCTAAGTTTTGACAACCAAATTTAATTTATTTTCAAAAGGCTCTAAAATGCTATGGAGATAACCTAGAGGGATATTTTTATTTCCTAATCATGCAAGAAAAGTGCTAAAAGAAATAACAAGGTATTTACAATGACATCTATGCATTCTACTCTACTCATGCATTTATTAGCAAGGACTCAATTCTAGAAATCATAAAAGTGAAGGAAAATGCAAAAAGGAACAAACTCCCCTTTATTTCTGGTGGGCGGAGTCTATCCAGAAGTAGCCTCCATCGTGGTAGTGGAGGAGTCTGGGTGGCTGGGAGAATTCGGACTCCCCCACACTTGAACTTTGCAGAATTATGCTCCGGTGGCCGAAGGCGATTCAGATATAATAGCCATTGAAGGAATGGAGGGCTATGGATTAAAGTAAGATCATCTCCTCCTTCTTTCTGCCTTTCAGAAGTCCTTCCAGGAGGCTGAAGTCTGTTCAGTTGGAGCACCCACTCCTGTAGTCTTCTGGACCCTGCAAAACAATGTAATACCTTTCTCAAGCGTGCAGGGTCAGAAAGAAATAAAATAGTATCAGTCTCTGCATGAAATGAATCCAAAACTGCATTATGTCCAATTAAATCAATACTTTGTGTCTCAATAAATTTTTTACAGTTATTTTCTACAAAAAATGCATCCTGAAATTTATCACAAATAATAAAATCAATCCTTGGCACTTCAATAAAAATTTCATAATTATTTTTCAACACAGATGGATCAAGCAAAGTATCACAGCCTAAGAAATCAATTTTGGGTGCCTCAATGAATTTTTCACAATTATTTTCAGCATAAGATATGTCAAGAGATTCATCACAAAAATCAACATCAAGTCTAGGCACCCTTAAAAAATTTTCACACTCAGCATTTGCATCTAATATAACACCACATGCTTCATTTTCAGCAACTTTAACACTAGGTACCTCTAGGGATATTTCACAATCAAATTCTACAAGAGATGTATCCCTAAGTATATCACAAACAATAAAATCAGTGTGAGGTATCTCTATGCATTTTTCTGAACAAAGAGGAGAAATACTTACCTGAGCGTGCTGGATAATACCTGAAGGTTCTATAATAGTAGATGTATCTGTGGTCTCCTCCTGGTCATGTACATGCTCCTCTTCAGCCTCAGGCTCTGGTGGACAATCAACTGGTGATCCTTGGGTGCTTGCTTCCACCATGCAAGTCCCTACACTTCCTGGTTCATTCTCTAAATCTTGTGGTGGTCCCTGGGGCTTAGTGCAATCCCCTACACCTATGGAATCATCTCCTCTGCATGCTTCTCCTGTAATATCTGCAACAACAGTATCAGAAAAATTAGGATCATCAATAATGCTATCATCACAAAATAAAAAATGAGAATGGTCCTGTGGAGCTTCAATTTCTTCTTCTGGAGCTGAAAAATTTGGCAATGGATTTTGAGTAGGAATCTCCGGAGGAATGCATGCTGTAGGTGCCCAGACTTTAATGTATTCTTCTTCTTCTTCTTCTACTAAATTTGCAGGATTAATTGAAGAAGGACTTTGCCATGCACTAGGGTCACCTTGAACTGATATAAAACCAACTCCGGGGCTCTCAGAATTACAAGCAGCTTGAGAAGATAATTGTTCTGCTCTTTGGGCTTTTATCTGATTCAATCGATCTTGCACGTTTTGAAACCATTGTTGTTGTTGTTCTTGAAAAGTTTGCTGTTGTTGTTGGATTTGTTGACACATCTCCCTAATCCTTTGGTGTAGAGCCTCATCCCAATCAGGATCATCAAAACCTCCTTGGTTAGTGTGGAACCCCTGTTGGTCTTGAAATGGAAAATAGGGCTGCTGAAGTCCAGGAGGAGGCTGTGCATGCTGAAATGGAGACTGTGGGGGCTGATCAAATGGTTGAACATGCTGAAAATTTGGCTCACAAGTTGGTGGAGATTGCTGAAAATTGTAGCCCTGAAAATTCTGATCATAGGGCTGAAATTGTTGGTTGGAAAACTGGAATTCTGGTGGCTGAAAATTATGATTAGGCTGCTGAAAATTCTAATTGCAAGGGTGAAATTGCTGCGGTAATTGACATGGTTGCTGGAAATTCGAATTATCTGAAAATCCTTGCTGAATTCCTTGAAAAAATGATGGATCTTGTTGATAAGGTGGCTGAGAGTTAGCTGAAATTGCTGAATTTGGGGCTGAAAACTTTACAATAGTGGCTGCCCAATCTGATTTTGCTGGAAAATTGGTTGAATTGGCTGAAAATCCGGCTGAAATTGTTGGAATTGCGGTTGAAATGGTTGTGGTGGCTGAAATTGTTGTAGTTGCTGAATTTGAGGCTGACAAAACTGATTTGGTTGCTCAAAAACTGAAAATTGGGGCTGCCCATTCTGAAAATTCTGATTTGGTTGAAAATTTTGAAATGATGGTTGATCTTGTGGCTGAAATTGAAAAGGCTGAAAAAACTGATTTGGTTGTTGAAAATTTGCACAAGAATGTTGGAAATCTTGATTTGGTTGCTGATTTTGTTGGAATTATTGACACGGCTGCTGGTAAGTAGATGGAAACATTCTGAACTGGCAGTCCTGTCACAAAACAAACAAGAAAAATGGCAGCAACCGTATACAAAAATAAAACACAATAAAATAGAACCCAATGATATGTCTAAAAATACACAAGCAAAAATCAAACAAATCAACTAGTTGCTTCCCCGGCAACGGCGCCAAAAATTTGATAGCCCCGAATCTATTAGTTTAAATTGTCACGAAAGTTGGGACCATCAGAATTTATAAATGAAAGCTGGAAACCCTTTTTACAATCAAAAGTATGAAAATGTAATATAGGGGCCACAGGTCGTATTTTTCTCGGGGCTAGTTGACGTTGTTTGATTCGCGCTTGTATTTAGGTGTCGTTTATGTTTTTGGGTTTCAAATGGAATATGGTTTTGGGTTTCAATTTAGAATGAAAACACAATGAGAATGAAGGAAAACTCAACCATGGAACTTAACAAGTGATAGCAAGTTATCATTCAACCAAAAGGACCACTTATTCATCTAAAGCACTTAAGCAATTTTTAGAAAGTGAATCTGATCTCAAATTCAGCAACAAATGCTAAGCAATGAAGCAACAAAACAGTGGATACAATTTTCAGAAGCAAGCCAACTTAGATCAAATGCTATCTATGAAAATTTAGCAATCAAACTTTGGACAATCACTACACAACTAGCTACAAAGTCCGGAGGTAAACCAATGCATAGAAACTCAAGGATTCTGAAGATAATATCAATAGACTTCAGTAGCTGTCCTACACCAGAAAAACTGGTGTAAATTTGATACAAGTCAGTGTTCTAACAACTTGGCACACAAGATGAAACTCTTGTGCCAAGGGCTGAATTTTTGTGCCAAAAACTGATTCTAACAGTTGGGATTGCAGCTGATCAAATGCGATTTGAGAAAAACAAACTCTCAATGAAAAACTTGTCAGGAATGGATGAAGAATTTCAGATCAAACAATTCACTTTAAATACAAACCGAAAACTCAAAATGCATGTGCAGAAGTGTAAAGAAGTCAGAAATTCAGCACCTAACTCTGTACTCAGAACTCACAAACAAATTAAGATCCAGTTAACACAATCGACGTTCAGAAGGGAACTCAGATGGCTCAAGCGAAAGCTCAGTAAGTAGACCAGTAAGTTCAGAAATATAGCAAGAATTTGGCACAAACTAAATCTGTAATGTGCAGAAATAAATCTGCAGAATTTCAGAAAACCTTTGGGCAGCAGTAAAGCTACGAATTGATTGCAGAAATTAACCCAGCAGCGAGTGGATGTGAAGGAGGTGGATATAGCAGTCAATAAATGCAGAAACTAACTCCATTGAAACAAACTTGCCCTAACCCAATCATGATATGCAAAATTAAAGTTGCAGAATTCAGAATGGTTGATACGCAGGCTGTGACAAGCTAAAAATTCAGAATTAAAGCTGAATGAGAAACAATTCGAATCTAATGAATTATCACACTAAAGGTTGTCTTAAATTGCAAGGAATAAGCTAAACAAGAATCGAATTGAAGTTAAACTGAAAAACTCGAAACTGAACAGAAATCTGCACAAACAGGGCTGATACGGGCTGCACAACTGATACGCAAGCAGTAAGGCACTAATTGAACTGAAATCAAAAGCTATTGTTATCTTAACAAGCTCACTAACTAATCTACTTGCAAAATGGAACTTAACTACTGCAAAAAAAACATTCAAAATGAAAATTACACAACTGAATCGAAATCAGAAACAGAACAGTGGCAGAATTGAAGATTACACTAATACAATGGAAATTGACTAAGTAAACTAAATCTCTCTTCTCAACTCAAGAAACCCTTGCTGTCACTCAAGGATTAGCCTCGAATTGGGAAAGAAACAATCCTTACAAGTAAATTACAGCAACTGAATAAAATGCAGAAATAAGGTTACGGCAGACTTGAAAATTACAACTACAAATCAAAATTACAAATAGAAATCTAAACCCCAATCACTCCATTAGCTCAAAGTCTTCTTGGTTGTCAATCAAGAGCTGGCTTCGAACCCCTAGGCTCAGCAATTCACTGGAGAACTGAATTGGTGGTCGAATTTAGCTCAAAACTGTTCAAGAAGGAAAACTCATTCGAATTCTTCAATTTGGCCTTGTCTGATTGAAATGAAGGTGCGGGAATGATCCAAGCTTGTCCGAGAACCCCTCCAGATGGCTTGGATTGATGTAGAATCTGACAAAACCGAAATCGAATCCTTCAAATGCAAAGCTGCCGAAACCCTCAAACAACCTTGCTCTTGCCCAATTCCGAGCTGAAAACTCCACAAACTACTCTCCCTAGTGACCTCGACTTGATCTGATGAAGAATGGAGGTGGTCGCGCCCCTTGGATTGAAGAATTAAGCTAGAACTGAAGAAGAAACGAAGAAGACGACTGTAGCGGCGGAGACGCGACAAGGCTGGCTGCGGCGAAATTTTGATCAAATAGAAACCAATGGACGGCTCAGATTGCTTTGATGAAATCCAACGGTAGATCTTGGTCTGATTTGAGCCAAACTTTTATGATGATGATCTGGGGTCAGGATCTGCCTTGTGGTAGCTCGGATCCTCCAGATGTGCAACGGATGGTCCAGATCAACTCTATCTGTGAATGGACGCTCTAGAGCCCTCCTTGCTTGATCCAACGGTTGATTTAGCTCTGATTGGGATGAAACCTTCTGATCTTGATCATAGAGCTTGATCAACCCTAATCCTAGCTCGGATTGCTTCAGATCGTCCTGGATGGCTCAGATCTAGCCGCTCTTGAATCGGACGGCCCGGATTAATTGTAAGCTTGATAATTCGATCCGGTTCACATCCGACTCAAGTTTGACCCAGTATGCCCTAGGTCCAGGATCCTTTCATGCCTACAAAAATATATCAGAAAATTAGTGGCCAAATAATCCAAAAAATATGTAAATTTGCAATTAAGTCCAAAATAAGAGGAAATCCTAAAACCTAGGGTAAAATCACAAATAAGCAATAAAAACATAGGTCAAACATGGATTTTAACATCTAAAATAATCACAAAAATGGTACTTATCAATGATCTACAAAGACTCCGAGGATGTGTCAAATTTAGGGGGAGTCTAAATCAAAAGAAATTATTTTTAACAAGTTTAAAATTATTAGATAATTCGTATAATTTGAATCAAACCTTAAGACTCAGAGGAAGATCGCTTGTAGTCAACAAGCTTCCTAGGACTGGGTCGAGTTAAGTGGGAGATCAAATTAAAAGAATTATTGAGCATTTTCAAAATTATATGTTTTCATGCATTGCACTTTTAAAATCCTTTTGAAAACTTAAACGATTACTCTTTCAAAATACTATCCTGTAAAATCATTTTGCTTATATATATCATCACTTTCAAAATTTTACGTGACTTTGGAATACTTTTAAAAATCTATTGAGAATACTTTTGAAATTAATATTTACTTGACTTTGGAAAATTTTCCAGGACACTTAAGAAAAGGTCCTTGTAGTTAACAAGGCTTCGTAGGATTGTGTTAGACTGGAAAATAAACCAAGTCTAGTAAAATATTGTGCCTCCAAAGTTGATACATTTTTCAAAATGTACTTGCATATATTTTCAAAATACTATCATTTTGGCTTATCAAAATTCTTTTGGAAATAATATTTACTTGAGTTGGAAAATTTCCAGGACACTTAAAGAAATTTCCTTGTAGTTAACAAGGTTTCCTAGGATTGTGTCAGACTGGAAAAGAAACCAAAGCAAGTAAAAGATTATGTGTAAGTAATTTCAAAAAGATAAGTCAAGTAATTTTAGTAATTTTCTTTAATATTTTAAAAGTACTTATGTTTTTCAAATTCATAATATCTTTCAAAATACTTATGCCTTTCAAAAGCTCAATAAAGTACTTGCATTCTTGTGCATTTTTCAAAATATTCAGAACAAGTAAACTTATTGTTGACTCCAATTATGATTTTAAACATAAATTCTTCAGTCTTTCTAAATTTTTTAATTATCATAACACTTGACATTACTTCGCTCAATTTTTTTTCACAAGCTCTGATACACAAATTTAAATTTCTTTCAAAATATATTTTACAAAGTTTTTTATTGATATAAGACCAAGGGGGAGAGTAGAAAAAGTGAAATTAAAAATTTCTTTCTTAAAATTTTTCCCCTTTTCAAAGAAAGTTTTTCTTAGAATGGTCTAAAACATAAGAAGAAGAATTTCACATTAAGGGGGAGAAAAAGGAAAGAGAGAAAGGAGTTTTTTTTAAAGTGCTTCAAAAATTTCGAAGTATTTTTAAGTGTTTTTCAAACTTTTTGAGTACATATTTTTCTCCTAAGTAAAATTTTCCTTAGTAAACAAATTTATTCCCAATTCTCAAATTTGAAACTTTGTTTAAGGGAAATCTAGCTTCAAAAATGTTGCCTAAAATTTGAAACAAGTTTTGGTAGTGAAAATGCTTTTACTCCATTTTTTGAAAAACACTTTGTTAAAGACATGAAGCACTTAGGAAAACTCAAAAATCCCTGTTAGATACCTTGAACACCCATGTTTGTTTTTGATATATGTCAAAGGGGGAGGAAAGGCCAAAGTTAAGGATTTTGCAAGTATTCAGGGTTTTAGGGGGAGTATGAAAAGAAAATTTTGAAGAAAATTTTTTTATATACTTCATTGTGTTTTTTCCTATACTTCATTGTGTTTTTACCTTCTTTTATTAACTATTATAAGTTTTTACTTAACTTTGAATTGTGTTACCATAAATCAAAAAGGAGGAGATTGTTGGTGCAAGATGCACCATATCGAACCTTGTTTTGATATTGGCAAAGGATTCAAAGTTAAGTGTTATTTGTGATCTAATGTTGTTACTTGAGTGTGCAGAAACAAAGTCCTAGCGAAGGGCTGCTAGGCACCTGGCGAAGGGCTGCCAGGAAACAAAGTCCTAGCGAAGGGCTGCTAGGCACCTGGCGAAGGGCTGCCAGGAAACCAAGTCCTAGCGAAGGACTGCTAGGCTCCAGGCGAAGGACAGTCTGGGACCGAAGCCCTAGCTAAGGACTGCTAGGCAACTGGCGAAGGACTGCCAGTTTACAAAACCTGACAAAGGACCGTCAGGCAAAAGTCCAACCAAAGGAACGGTTGGCATCAGGTAAATTCTCCCGAGAGGAGTAGGTGAGGACGCATTCCCCGTCGAGGGAACAGTAGGCGTCGGTTCGACCTAGGGCTCCATTTTTGGAGACCAAAGTCAGAACCAAGACAGCTAAGGCTGTATAAATCTAATAATTTATTATGTTATTATGTTTTGGACTAACCCTGGATGCAGGACCGAAGGAATGTGAGTCTGCAGCTCAGAGTGCCTCAAAGGAGTGAGGCAACTGCTGACCAGGGCGCTCGGAGTGTCCCGGGCGCCCCCAAGGTGAACACCAAACACACAATCACAAAGTGCGCTTCGACAGTACAAGCTGCGGGCGCCCCCGTGCTTCCGGGCGCCCCCGCTGCTCCCGGGCGCCCCCTGCGCTGCGGGCGCCCCCATGCGCATACATCAAACCCGAACCCCTCGAAGCCAAGCAAAGCCAAAGGATAGAGTTTGACCCGGTCAATCCGGGCGCCCCGAGCGCTGCGGGTGCCCCGGTCAAAGCGGATCCAGAGGATCAGACGCGACCGAGACTTTGGCGGATCGAAGGCTACGTGGGGGGCGCCCCCGACATCCCGGGTGCCCCCAGGCCCTATATAAGGGACCTTCGACCAAGGCTTCAAGACATCAATTCTTCCAACGCCTCAAAGTTCTTCTACGCTCGCGCCTTGCTCCGGAAATGCTTCACCTCGAGCCGACGACGTCCTGCTGCCCCGAAAGAGTCGACCTACTCCGGACGTCGGTAAAAAGAAGAGCGTATTTCTTTAATTAATATTTTATTGCACTTGATTTTGTAAATCATATTGTGTAACTCATTTGCGCCAAATATAGAATTTCCCAAAGTAAACGGTCAACGACCGTGGGCCTTGGAGTAGGAGTCGACACAGGCTCTGAACCAAGTAAATCGATTGCGTCTCTATGTCTTTTCGTTAATTTCCGCTGCGTACCTATTCTTATACAAATCCGAAAGTTTTCCGATATTCACCCCCCCCCCTCTATCAGGCTTCTAGATCCAACAAAACCTCTTACAAAATATTAAGGCCAACACCTTCCATTAATATGGTTAGAATCGGAGTTTTGTTTCTCGTTTGGGTTGATGGACACATCCATGCCCGGCTTGAACCTCAACATGTTCAAACCATGGAATTAGTTTATGATTAATATAGTTGGAGTCAGAGGTCAATCCTTAGTTTTGGTTGTTGGACACATCCAAGCCTGACTAAACGATTGAATGAGCTCCAACCATATTAAAACTATTTCTTGATTAATGGGTCAGCCTTAAGCTTGGAGCATCCATTTGTTGTGCCACAGCCAAGGTCGATGCAAAGAGAGGTGCAGTTGGGTGCTATGTATAATGTCGCATACTTGTTAATGAGTTAACAACCCAATGATTTATGCAAACATTCAATTAGTTGATAGCATAAAGTGATAGTTACATATATGTGATATGTAATCGGTATAATTACTTACCTTCATAGCTAAGAATAACTTAATGGTCACAACCATGGTTGTTCCTATCTATGGTTGGATATCAACCTATTTGGAGATGTTCCTACAATCTCCCGAATTGATAAAAAGGGTTATTCAATTTGAAAAATAAATAGGATTTTTAATTAATGTATATTGATACATTCTTCTCACATAAGCTCAATTTGTATTTCTAGGATAATCACTCGATCATGTCTTCTCTAAACTTGCGTTCCATTTTGGACACCAATAAACTGACCAGGCCGAACTTCATGGATTGGCTTCGAAACCTGAGGATAGTCCTCAAGGCAGAGAAGCTTGCTTATGTCATTGAAGATCAACTTCCCAACCATCCTCCAGAAGGTGCAACTCCAGACCAGCTAGTGGCCTATCAGAAACATGTGACCGATTCTGAACTTGCGAGTTGCATCATGCTAGCCTCTATGGTACCTGAGCTGCAAAAGCAGCATGAGCATTTGGATGCTTATACTATCATCTTCCATCTTAATGAGTTGTTTGAAGAGCAGGCGAGATCCGAAAGGTTCGAAGTCTCGAGACTCCTCTTCACCACTAAGATGCAGGAAGACACTTCTGCCTCGCAGTTTGTGTTAAAGATGTTGGGGTACATTGAGCGACTGAGCACACTCGGTTTTGTAATGGATCATGAACTAAGTATTGACTTAATTCTGAGTTGTTTGCCCAAAAGTTATTCACAATTTGTGATGAACTATCGGATGAACAAACTAGAGACTACCATTCCTGAGTTGCTCAACCTGCTGAAGACTGTGGAGCCTTCTGTAAAGCCGGATCAAAAGACGGTACTGTTAGTTGGTTCCTCGAAGAAAGGTTCTAAGAGGAAGGCCAAAGAACAGAATAAAGGGAAGAAGAAAAAGGCCAAAAAGACTGAAAAGAAACCAAAAGGAACTTGCCATCATTGTGGCAAGGAGGGTCACTGGTGATGAAACTGCAAGGTTTATCTTGAGTCCTTGAAGAATAAGGCATCTGATGCCCCATCCTCTTCAGGTATCTTCGTTATTGAATGTCACTCTATTTCCTCAAATACCTGGGTACTTGATACTGGGTGTAGCTCACATATATGTAATGACATACAGGGGCTAAGGAATAGAAGAAGACTCGTCAAAGGAGAAGCAAATTTGCGAGTTGGAAATGGAACAAAGATTGCTGCTGTTGCCATCGGAACATATTTGCTAAAGCTCCCCACTAGACGTATCTTAGAATTGGATAATTGTTATTTTGTTCCTTCGTTAATAAAGAACATTGTATCTATTCANATTCCAGAGAGATACGGATTTCTCGTAAGTGAATCGAACGACGTGTTACTCATAAGCGATGACGAACCTATCAGTTATGAAGATGTTCTGAAAAGTTCAGAAAGGGACAAATGGCTTGAGGCCATGAAGTCGGAAATGGATTCCATGTACGAAAACCAAGTATGGGACTTGGTTAACCCACCTGAAGGGATTAAGCCCATAGGGTGCAAGTGGGTTTTCAAGAAGAAAACCGACATGGAAGGTAATGTAGTTACCTTTAAGGCTAGATTAGTGGCAAAGGATATCGTCAGAAACAAGGAATTGATTATGACGAAACCTATTCGCCAGTAGCTATGCTTAAAT
The DNA here is from genome assembly GCA_024364735.1 of Boesenbergia rotunda. Lineage (NCBI taxonomy): Eukaryota > Viridiplantae > Streptophyta > Magnoliopsida > Zingiberales > Zingiberaceae > Boesenbergia > Boesenbergia rotunda. The sequence goes on from JAGFNQ010004332.1 coordinate 183,310, forward strand.
CCATTCGGATGCTCCTAGCCATAGCAGCTCATTATGATTATGAAATATGGCAAATGGATGTGAAAACAGCTTTCCTTAATGGAAACCTGCTTGAGGATGTATACATGATACAACCTGAAGGTTTCACATCGGTTGATAAAACCAAAGTATGCAAGCTTCGACGATCCATATATGGACTGAAGCAAGCATCCAGGAGCTGGAACATCCGTTTTGATGAGACAATCAAAAAGTTTGATTTCTCACAAAAACCTGACGAACCTTGTGTGTACAAGAAGGTTAGTGGGAGTGCAGTCGTATTTCTAGTATTATATGTCGATGACATATTACTTATAGGAAATGATATATCAGTCTTACAGACAGTAAAAATTTGGTTGTCCAAAACTTTCTCAATGAAAGACCTGGGAGAAGCAACCTATATCCTTGGGATTAGAATCTATAAAGATAGATCAAAACGGTTGCTTGGTCTTTCGCAGTCTACATATATAGACCGAGTGCTAAAAAGGTTTAGCATGTCGGAATCCAAGGAAGGTTACCTTCCCATCAGGCATGGGATCAACCTTGCAAAGTCTATGTGTCCGCGCACAGAAGACGAGAGGATTTGCATGAATAAGATTCCTTATGCATCCGCGATAGGATATATAATGTATGCTATATTATGTACAAGGCCCGATGTATCGTATGCTTTGAGCGTCACAAGCAGATACCAGTCAGATCCAGGAATGGATCATTGGGCGGCTGTTAAAAAAATCCTTAAGTACATAAGAAGAACTAAGGATGTGTTCCTAATATATGGAGAAGGAGATATGGTAATACGTGGGTATATAGATGTCAGTTTCCAGACAGATAAGGATGACTCCAAATCTCAGTCTGGATACGTATTTACTTTGAATGGAGGCGCAGTAAGTTGGAAAAGTTCCAAATAAGACACCGTAGCGGATTCCACTACGGAAGCGGAATATATCGCAGCTTCGGAAGCAACAAAGGAAGCAGTCTGGATCAAGAAGTTCGTCTCCGAACTTGGCGTGGTTCCAACCATTGATGAAGCAGTGCCGGTTTACTGCGACAACAATGGAGCTATTACACAAGCAAAGGAACCAAGGTCTCATCAGCGATCCAAACACGTGCTTCGCCGCTATCATCTGATCAGAGAGATTATAAGTAGGAATGATATACAAATTGAGAAAATTCCCACTGAAAGGAATTTAGCGGATCCTTTAACTAAGGCCTTACCTCAAAACAAGTTTGAGGGTCATGTTAGAGCCTGTGGTATTGGATACCGTTGCGATTGGCATTAGGCCAAGTGAGAGTTTGTTAGTGATATGAGAGAAGTGTCCTAAGACAATCGCCTTATGATTGTAAATATTTATTTTAATAAATGATAATTCACTATTTGAGTATACATGTTTGTGTATTTGATTGGGATCTTAAACTCATCTACTGAATGTCCGCAATATAATTCACAGCATAAGAGAATTTGTGATAGGATCACAACTAGTGATTATCTCTACATGTGCAATTGTGAAGTATTGAAAGTATCCCTAGTCGATGAATTGATAAAAACGGACACTATCAATTCTGTTGAGACTAGCATGGGTTATTCACTAATCAGCTGATTCTCACTGGCTGGTGACATTGGGATGTCCGGAGATATACATGGATGCTAGTTAAGGGAACTAGTTCATTGGAGTGACTAGCTGTAAAACTTCATATGGTAATCTATAAAGATATGTCACTGAAGTTATTATTACAGCTTAAGTGCGATGTTCCTTTGACTTGCGGTGTTCAAGTCATCTTGGTCATGGAGACTTATACTTTAAAATCTTAAGCAAGCATCTCCAAGGAGGTGTGGACCCAGGATGATTGGGTATAAGCCGAAGTGCCCGAAGATGTTTGAACAGCCTACAAAGGATTCACCACTCCTTGCGAGGAGATGTATACCCAGGCCTATCGTCGGATTGTTACTCAAAGCCTCTGGCCAGAGCATATCATGTTTAGAGTGCGAGTCTCTTAAATACATGAGAGTAATTAGAAATCCAAAGGACGAGAAAGACATTACTTGAGCTAGGTGTGACGTAGTCAGCCTAGTGGGGACTGACACAAATAGACCATGTCCTGAACCGAGTGGGTATAAGATGGTGAAGGGAATGGGGCACGATTCATTAGAGCTGCTGAAGGGTTTCAGAATTACTTCTGAGGTCAACCGTTGATCTTTCGATTAATTGAGGGTCATGATGTACTACTAGGCGTCACTCATGATCGTTCAATAATTAGTTGATTATAGACGGCCAACATAAATCGAAAGCCTATTTAGTCACACGCACTACGAGTAATCCGAGGGATTTAAAACGAGTTGAAAATTAGATTTTCCGATCAAGAGAAATAAGTCGAATCTGAATTTATCAGAGGCGCAATGGAAGCTAGAAATGGCTAAGCCTTTTGAAGGCTTATTGGGCGAATTAAATGAGTTTAATTCGCGATGGTTCGGCTCGGTTTGGCCGGCCAAAGAGGGTGCCAATCCTCTTTGGTTTGGCCGGCCACATCAAGGGGAAGAAACCAATTTATTTGGTTTAATTAATAAAATAAATCTAGCGCGATTTGTTTTATAAATTATGGATAAATAAATTTGTGTAAAAAAATTTATATAAATAAATTTATAGAAATTTATTCTTTTATGGAAATTAAAATGATCCATGGAATGATTTATTTTAATTTTATAAAATCAATTGTGAATTGATTTTTTTCATAATAAGAAAGTTTATAAATTTCTTATAAAATTTATTCCATAATAAAAGGAGAGAAGGTATTTGTTTTATTATAAAATTAGTTATAATAAAACTTGGCTTAAACGGAATAATTCATAAGAGAATTTATAGGATAAATTTGTTATGAAAATTCCGTTAAGAGGGAGACTTGGCAAGGGAGATGCTACTATATAAAGGAACCAAAGGCAAGCCTTTAATTCCAAAATAGAGTAATTAAGAGATTAATTCTCTCCCTCTCTCTCTCTTATTCTCTCCTTCCCCCTTCCCCTTAGGGCCGGCGCCCACATCCCTCCTCCTAGGGTCGGCGCCCAAGCTTCCTCCACCTAGGGCCGGCGCTTCCTCCTCCTAGGGCCGGCGCAAGCTTCCATCAAGAAGGAGCCGAAGAAGAAGAAGATGAAGCGGATCGCATCTCCTTCCTTCCCGGAATTTAGATTCCGATTCTTAGTGGTTAGTTTCCATTCTTTTCTCTTGTTGTTCTAGTTGTGCCTTTAGAGAATCTAGTAGTTCTCGTCGGCACAAAACTCGTGACTTTGCGAAGTCATCCCGAAGAGAACTCGGCGTGGACGCGAATAGAGGCGGAGCTTCCAAGGGACGCTACGGTTGGATCTCGTCCCTTACTTCGAGTTACGCGAGGTACTTAGTAAATTAGTTTACTTTTCCGCAAAGTTTTAATTAATGACCATGTCAACACATCATAAGGTTGCATGCTAGATACGTGGTTAAAATAATTTGAGAAATTATTTATACTAATTCTTCCGCTGCACGTAAATATTTTAAAATTTACGAACCCGTATCCTTGTCAACATGCACCCAGACCCAACATGGGGTACTTAGGCTTGGTTTGAGTTGCTACGAACTCCCATCTAAGAATTAAAATCCCTAATGCTTTGTGGTGCTGCGGATTCCCGGGGTACTTAGGCTGGACTGTGCAGACGCCCTACCAAGTAAGCGAGACTCTGGCCCGGGACAAGTTGCGCTGCGATGCTAAAGGCTAACATGGTGTACCCGACAAAAGGGGAATAAGCGAGACATCAGGACATTTATACAAACATGAACACACCAAAGGTGATAAATATTTTCCTTAACTTATATGAGAAATACATTGATACCAACATCTCAGAGAAATACCATTGATACAAGCAAAAGATCCGGTAAGAGGAATCACTCCTCTACTCGGGCTTTTCATCACCATTACAATATCCCCGTAGAGTCGCTTGGCTCGAAACCATCTTCCAATAGTCGGTGAGCGGGGATCCTCGCTCGTCATGGTTGAAATCCTTGAGTCCTCGACCGCAATGGAAAGAACTCGTCCTTTATCCGCGTAGCCAGTACCAGATGAGGATGCCTGAGATAACACATGTATGTGACAATCCCATCTGAAGACCCCGACTACCTCTTCCCGCAGAGAAGCATCCAACAACAAGGACGACTCAACATTCAGAAGGAAGATGAGGGAGAATGACTTCTGCAATTTCTCTCCGGAGAATGACACTGCATCAAGACGCAAAGAAGAATTGCCAAGAAAGAGAAGAGGAAGCAGTGGCTGCACCCCTCCCCTTTTGGTGACGGTACTGCACCATCCCCTCAAACACCATCCGATGCCCAAAACTCGGGGAAACGAGGATTTGGAAGAGGTTGGTGTTTGAGGTAGACAGGGGGCGTACTGCGATGGGCCGCCCAGGTGGAGGCAACCATCAGGATATGCCAAATCCGCCATGCCCCCTGGCGGATCACATGATGTCTCTTCTGGACTCCTAGGATAATCCCGAAGTCCCACCTCCGTCAGGATCTTCAGCGAGACCCTGGGCATCATCTCCACTATGCTCCCCAGCGAAGTAGTGTGAAACATGAAACTCCACCTTCGCTGGGCCCTTCGGCAAAAAAACACCACTGCGTCTCTGCTACCCTCCTCGGCGGTGTCAACAACTCCCGCTGAAAAGAGGGGTAGAGGGAAGGACACTGACATCTCACCACAAAGAGTCTGTCAGGGGAAGGAAAGCGGAATGAATGGGGAAGGACGGTTCACCCTTCTCCCCCTATTTATAGTGACCACTGCCTCTCCGCGCATGTAATGCAGGCATGGCGCGGGAACAACAACGGATGCCAGCTCTGAAGCGTCGCATCGATTGACATTCCTCCGCCGCGTCTGGGAAACCACAACACTTTAAGAGTCAATCCTAGAGATCGCGGGGGCGACGGTTCAGAAGCCACCAACATTTTCGAAAAGAGAAGCGTCGACGGGGGGCACACAGGGGAATAAATGTGAGTCTAGCACTGGGGCTTACGGAGTTATCTTGGTAGGATCATACCTAGGATTAATCCCGAAAAACTTCTATCTTTCTATTCTCTGAGCCCTCGCTGCAAAGACACGTGACACGTGGGACCAGACTCAAAAACATGCACCAGGTGGCAAGGTAAAGAAATATGATCATTTTAATCCAAATTAATACATCATGGCCAAGCTTCCTGATCAACACTTGATCCTACAACCCCTGGGCCTCGGGAGGGAGCCCCTCTCAAACTCGGTCGTCACTCATAAACCTCATAAACTTGGGTCAACACCTGGAGACAGAAGTTGATCCTTCTTCAATTGGTCGATGACCCCGTGGAAGCCTTGCTTTAAGCGCTTCATTACCTAGTCCGCAAGGATATTGGCAAATTCATCCGATTCCAGGAACTTGGCCTTGAAGTCAGCCTCAGCCTCTCTTGTTCTAGAAGTCTCCGCCGCTCGAAGGTCACGCAGCTCGGCCTCAGCAGCCTCCTTAGCGCGTCTCAACCATTCCACCTCGGCATACATTCTGTCTTGCTCTGTCAGGGCCTCCCTGAGTCTGTCTGACATGGCCCATACCTTCGAGTGAGCCTGGGCTAGATCATCCTCGAAGACGGACATGTGATCAATCGCCATCGTAAGGTCAACCTCCTTCTGGTCAAGCTGTTGTGCTGGATTCTAAACGCGCGCGTTCAACCTCTCAGTTGAGGCCGCTATAAGTCGGACGTCGCTCGACAACTTCTTCTCTCTCATCTGAAGTTGATCCCGCTCCTGCGTCACCTGTAGCAAGTCCTTGGTAAGGGCCACCGCCCGCTCGGAAGCCAACCGTTCTCGTTGCGGGGAACCATGTAGGGCGAACTCCTTGGCCATCATGGCGTTCAGCTGATGCTCCATCTTCGCCCGTAGAGCTTGGCTGACCCCCGCTTGCATGAGACCCGCCCGATGATTGTGGTCACCTGCTGCCTCCGCTCTCAAGGCCCGGTGGGTTAAGGCCTCAACCTGGGGCCAGGAGTATAAACCTCGAGCGGCTGTTAGGCAGTCTTCAGCCGCCTATCCTCGCGCCACGGAGTTACAAAGAATGTACAGGGGAAAACAACCTATGTAACAGTAAGAGTGGCTAGGGGTCCAGCAGAGACTCGTACGGCTGCTCTTCCTGGGGACCTTGAGGTGGCGGCCCGCCCCTCGGACGGCGACGAGCCCCAGCTAGGGGGAAGTAGCTAGACAACTGGAGCTTCAGGAGGCAGGCTAGAGGGGTCGGAGTCACTCTACTCAGAACTGGAAGTCCCCTTGGATAGGAGCCCCTCGGTAGGAACCTCCTTCAACTGCACTGGAGGGAAAGATTGCATTGAAGCCTCCAATGCTGCATCCAGCCTCTTCTGAAGTCGGTCGAGTTTCATCCAGTATTGGGTGCGCAATACCTCCTTACCCTTCGAAGCCTCGGCCGAATCAGTTAAGGAAGAGCCGGGGGTCGGGATGCCCACCTCCGGAACTGCGGCCGACAGAACGGGGGAAGATACGAGAACGTATTCCTCACCCTCGGAAGGAGAGACAACCTCCTCAGGAACCGGGGGGGAGGGGGTTGGGACCACTGGTGTGCAACCTTTTCCATCTGGGGCCCAAGTTCTCCGTAACTCGTCTTTTCTACCGACCAATGACTTGTACTGGTAAGGGGACGGTAGGAGGGGAGGATTCCTCATTGACCTCCTCCGGATGAATAGTAGCCGAGGGCGGGCCACCACCTGAAGGAAGATCCGTCGTAGGGTCAACCGACAGACCAGAAGGCCCCTGGACCGCAATAGGCGGGGTTGCAGCAGTAGCCTCTGCCCTCCCAGGCGAGGCAGGCCCACGGGACGATTCAGCGGTCCCCTCCGAGGACTTGGCAGGCGCAGGGGGTGCCTCATGAGTAGTCGGGGGAGGAGTTAGCGCCTCCCGGTTGGCCTCCTCCCACTTAATTGTTGAGGTAATCTGTGGTCCGGAGTGACCAAGTGTTTTGATGTTTGGGCAAAGGGTTTAAGTTAGGTTTATCCTTGTTATCTCATATGTGTATGTTGAGTGTGCAGGTTGTACAGGTTACACATATGGACTTGACTGGACGACCTCGATACGGTGAAGGGTGACATGGAGACAAGCTGGAGGCTTGTGTGCGCACCTGAGGGACCTTGGTGAGCAGGGACGATGAACTGATGGGCACGGACTTCGAGGCGTGCGTGAAGGATGGCATGGAGGCAAGCTGGAGGCTTGCGTGCATCCGAGGGATGGGAGCCGATGATGAAGAGAGCGCGAAGGCAACAGTCGAGGCTACGGAGGAGGAGTCAGTCGAGTTGTGAGGGTACGAGTGCTGTGTGATTGTACTCGGGAAATCCTAGGGTTCGAGTGCGGAGTGGAATGTACTCGGGGAGTGTAACCCTAGGATCATCAGGGTACCAGTCGACTGCCCTCGGGGCAGTCGACTGGTAGGTGGCTGGTGAGCTAGCAAATTCGAACGTTGGGGATGTCAACGGTCGAATTTGGCAGGCACCAATCGACTGCCCCCAGGGCAGTCGACTGGTAGTGAGAAATCAGCCCCGAGTCCTATTTAATGAGGACTTCGTGGTGGCTGAGTTTCTTGATGAAACTCACTTGAGCAAAGTGAGTTAGTAGTCTATCGTGCACAGATATTGTCAAAGAGATTGTGGTGAGGTTTCTCCACCCACAAGGAGCGACGAGGGCTAGCCGGAGGTTATCCGGGGAGTGATCCACCTACGAATTCTTGGATTAGTCACTCGTCCGGGGTGGATACCAAGTAAACAATTATTGTTAGCATTGTATTTCTCCTTTACATATTATTTTCCGCTGCGCTAACAATTTGTAGAGAAACGAAAAAGTGCTGTTTAACCCCCCCTCTAGCACGCCTAGACGATCCTTCAGTTGGTATCAAAGCGAAGGATCGCTCTTGATCGGACTAACCGCCGAGGGAGGACACGCTAGAGGAAAAGAAACAATGAAAGATAATTTGGGGGAAGACATCTACACTCCACCGCCCTACGATCATGAGGACTTCAACTTTTGGAGGGCGAGAATCGAGACCTGGTTCGGGATGGAGTGGGCATGTCGGATCGCGCTTGAAGAGCCATATGAGATTCCAAGGGATAAGCACGGAAAGAGGCTTAGGCCTAGATATTGGAATCAAGAACAACAAGATAAATCCAAGACAAATGAAAAGGTAATGACAATTTTAGTTAATCTTTTGCCTAACAATGTTTTGAGTTGTGTAGGTAAATATCAAAGTGCATATGAATTGTGGAGCAAAGTGAAAGAAATTCATGAGAAACCTACACAATCTCAAGAGTCCAAAGAGATGTGTCAAATGATTCAAGAAGAAGAAAAAGGAGAAGAATTGACCATCTCATCAAGTGAAGTGGAAGAAGAAAGTGAGAGGTCATCTACCTTATCTAGAGAAGAGGAGGAGGTCACCACCTCAAGAATTGAGGGGGAGGAGAGACCCTCGTCAATGCCGGAACAAGAGGAGACATCCACTTTATCCAAGGTTGAAGAAGAAGTCAACCTAGCCTCTACCTCTACCTCCACCAAAGCAAGAGCTAAGTGTTGATGCAGTCTGGCCCGGTTGTGATTTTGGTGTTTGACAATGATTTAAGTTTGGTTGAGCGAATTTGGGTTAAAGTCCTGGTCGGGGACTGGGCATGAAATCCCGGTGAGTGAAGCCGGGTCCTGGTGAGTGGAGTAAGGTGATGGAAATCCCGGTGAGTGAAGCCGGGTCCTGGTGAGTGAAGCCAGGTGTTGGAAATCCTGGTGAGTGAAGCCAGGTGTTGGAAATCCTGGTGAGTGAAGCCAGGTGTTGGAAAAGTCCTATTTCGGAAGGGTTGGGTGAAAAGTCCTAGCTTGGAGAGCTAGGTGAAAAGTCCTAACTTGGAGGGTTAGGTGCAAATTCCCATCTTGGAGGATTAGGTGAAAAAGTCCTGGTTTGGAGGGTCAGGTGCCTAGCTTGGAGGGCTAGGTTGGATGAGTTTCTAACTCAGAAGGGTTGGGTGAAAAGTCCTAGCTTGGAGGGCTAAGTGAAAAGTCCTAGCTTGGAGGGCTAGGTGAAAAGTCCTAACTTGGAGGGTTAGGTGCAAATTCCCAACTTGGAGAGTTAGATGGAAAATCCTTAGCTTGGAGGGCTAAGGTGGATGGAAACTTAGCTTGGAGGGTTGAGTTTAAGTCCCTGGATCGGTCTGGTGACCGATCAGGGATTCTGGCACGCTGCTCCTTCGTGGATCGGTCTGGTGACCGATCCAGCGATGACTGATCGGTCGGGTGACCGATCAGGGAGCACACAGTGAGGTTGGGAACCTACTGTGCTGCTCCTGATCGATCTGGTGACCGATCAGGGAGTATGCGTTTCACCCATTGACTGGCTCCTGATCGGTCTGGTGACCGATCAGGGAGCAAGCAGTGAGGTTGAGTTCCCTTGCTGAACTGCTCCTGATCGGTCTGATGACCGATCAGGATCACTGTGCAGATCGTTCTGGTGAACGATCCAGCTTCGCGGGCTCCTCACTAAGATCCATCAGGACGGTTCCTGATCGACCTGGTGATTACCTGATCGGACTGCTGACCGATCAGGTGACACCCTGATCGGTCCGGTGATCGATCAGAAGGCTTAGCCTGCGAAACTCAAAAATCGCCTCATATAAGGGTGGATCGGTCCGGTGAACGATCTACGACCTGGGATCGGTCCGGTGATCGGTCCAGGAGAATCTCAAAGAAATAGCGATTTCTAATTGAGCGTTGGGGGTCGATCAGGACGTAGCCTGATCGGTCTGGAACCTCCCTGATCGGTCTGGTGACCGATCAGGAGGCTCTATGATCGGTCCGGTGACCGATCACTTTAATTCAAATACGCTGCCAGAAGCTCTGATCGCGTCTGTTTTCACTGCCGATTCTCTGATACATTGCTGATATATTTTGATATGTATTGCTAAGCCTCTGTTGGAGTGTGCAGGTGATAGCAGGTGATTCAAACACTCAAGGAGGGTCAATGGGAGGCTTTCCGTTGAGCAGGTTTGGCTGTTTCTCATTCTCAGGTTTCAACGGGCAACTGACGCAGCTGGCGACTGACGGAGGCTCAGCTGGAGAGGGAGTCTTCAGTGGACTGAGTGCTCAGGGAGGTCAGTGGGTTCAGGCTGGCTCAGTGGATGCTGATGAAGCTTGTGATGGTGAGCAGAGCTTAAGTGATGAAGCTGAGGCAAAGGAGACGAGGTGAGACAGACAGAAAACTTGGGAAGTTGTTGCTGGGATGTGTTCATGCTCTCTGTTGCTTTGTTCTTGAGCGATCTTGTTGCATTCCTGTGAGAGCTTTGTGAGCTTCCCTTCTCGAGCGTCTCGTGTGCTTAATCTTGTATTCATCTACTGAGACAGCTTGTGGAGAGGTTACTCCACCGAGAAGGAGATGCTTGATATCCGGTGTTCACCGGGGCTTGATTTGCCGACGATCAAGGGATCGCCCACCTCACGGGCATGCCAAGGAGTAGGGGCAAGTTATCCCCGAACCTTGTAAATCCTTGAGTTAGCGACTGTGTGGTTTGTTCTTTCTTCTCTGCATTTCTGTTTCTGCTGTTATACTTGTATTGCTTCCGCTGTGGCTAACCTAAGTGCAGAGAAAGAGTAAAAGAGCAAAGAAATTGTGATTGTCTATATTCACCCCCCCTCTATAGCCATCTCGTCTCCAACAAGTGGTATCAGAGCTTGGGGCTTTGTTCAAACGGATTAACAACCGAGAGCTTACAACAAGGATGGCAACGAGAGAAGGACTTAGCACAAACCGACCTCCACTCTTCGATGGCACAGATTTTCCATATTGGAGATAGAAGATGGAGTTTTACTTGAAGATGAACATCCACACTTGGTTTGCTATCAAGAAGGGTTTTGCTCTTCCAAAGGATAATGAAGGAAAAGAGTTGGATTTATCAAAATGGTCGGCTGAGCAAGTTCGCAAGGGAGAAGCTGATGCGAAAGCTGTGGTGACCTTGCAATGCAGGATGACCAAGGATCAACTAATCAAGGTTAGCCCCTTCACCTCAGCCCAAGACCTTTGGAATAAGCTCATTGAGCTTTATGAGGGCACCCGAGACTCAAGGATAGCCAAGAGGGACCTCCTTCTCAGTCAAGTACAGAATTTGACAATGGGAGAAAGTGACACTGTAAGTATGCTTCATAGTAAATTCAAAGAAATCCTCAATGGTCTACACTCCATAAATGAGAAGGTAGAGAACCGAGATCTTATTAGGTATGTTCTCAAATCATTTCCTAGGAATGCCTTGTGGTCATCCATGGTGGATGCTTACAAGGTTTCCAAGGACTTATCTTTTGTCAAGTTAGAGGACTTTTTTTGTGAGATGGAGCTACATGAGATCTCTAACCAAGGCCCCAAGGAGAAAGGGTTTGCTTTTGTGGCAGGAAACAAAAGGAAGAAGAAGATTGACAAGGAGGAGGAGGACATCCACTGTCACGTGGCTCTAGTAGCACTACAAGAGTCAAAGGAGGAGAGTGATGAATCAAGTGACTCCTCAACCGCGCCTTCATCATCTTCGGATGATGAAGAGATAATTTCTCCCGAGTTAGATAAGTGTTATAGAGCTATCGCATGTTTAACCAAATTGTTAAAGAAATCTAAGGCCAAAGTCAAAACATTAAGGTTGGAGGTAAAAGAATTGAAATCCTCTAAGGTTGAGGACATTAATGATTTGCATGACAAATCCCTTGAGGATGAAAATAAGGATTTGAAGAGCAAAGTTGAAAACCTCAAGAATATTCTTGAGAAGTTTTCAACTAGCTCTAAAACTCTAGACATGATACTAAATTCACAAAAAGCGGTTTACAACAAGGTTGGCTTAGGTTACCAACCTAAAGAATCAAGTTTCATGTCATTGATGTCTAGAACCCATTTTAGATCACAAAATAATTCTAGGGTTCAAAAGGTTAGAAAGAAATTGACTAAGGCATGGGTGCCAAAGTCATTCATTGAAGATTCATTAGGTCCCAAAATTTGGGTACCCAAAATCTCTATTTTTCGAATTATATGAGCATTAATTAAGGGGGAGTATCTATCAACATTGGTTGTTGATAATTGGTACTCCAAACCCATGACCAAGGAAAAATTGTCATTCACATGGTGGTTATGAAAAATTCAAATTAAATGTTTTGATCTCCATTGGTTTAGTTCTTATAACAATATGATCTCTTGGCTAGTGATTTATGAAATTTCACTTGAGTAGTGAGGACATTTTCATGCAATGAATGATAGTATATCCATGCTTCAAAATAAATCTACAAGTTTTGGAAAAATTGCATGAAGAGTTTAGATTCACACATAACTTGCTCTTAGCATGAATTAGTTAAAAGAATTGGTTGTATTGTTGCAATTTATGTTTTCATGCAAGTTATGATTTATGAAATGTTTTATCTCAAGTCCAAGTATGCCATGATTATCTTGTATGTGTTATAACACATGAATGCATGTTTTTAAAATGTTTTTGAAACTGGTTAAATGAGATAAAAGCATGTCGGACAATCATGTGTTAGAAAGCCTGATCATGTTTTGATACTAATTTGATACAAGCATTATTTGAAAATTTGATCCCATCTTTTGTATCATGAAACTTGATCATGCCTCGATACTGGTAGTATATAGGCATGTTTTGAAATTTAATCATATGTTGATCGCTTTCGAATTTACCATGCTTTCTGGAATCATGCTTTGAACTTTGTAGTTGTAGCTACACTCTCAAGTATGATATGAATCATGTTGCAAGATATGAAGATATATATCTTGATTCAGGGAACCCTTAGGACCAAATGGATTAACATTAATTGAATTAGGGTTTAGGAATGGTTGAGATTTGAAACAAAGCTGATTTCACAGTTTCTGAAATTTTGTTTCTGAAACTGAAAAACCATTCTGTATCATCCCTGATCGGTCCACCGACCGATCAGGGGTGCTTCTGATCGGTTCGGTGACCGATCAGACCAACTCTGATCAAGGAACTCCCAGATCGTTCCAAATTGATCCAAAACCTCCTCAAACCAATCTCCTCTCGTCGAATTGTATCAGTTTAATGATCATATTACAAACAAATATGATACAATCCGTTTACAATTGAAACATATTTGATCACCCGTTGGTACAAACCTGGTACTAAGGGAGCACAAATTTGTTCAAGTGATACAAACCTGGTACTTAATAGTGATTTGATACAAACCTATGTTGGAATGTTCAAAGTCATAAGAAAGGGTTTGTTGAGTAATGACTCTTATTCTTAATGTCGTATTTCGGAATTGTTTCTGAAATATCGAATATTAATAGAGTCTATTTCACTGTTACGGAATGCAAATTGTCAATGCAGTCTGATCAGGAACGTATCAGAGTTTTCGAATTTTTTCTGAAATCTGATCGCTCCCCAGACTAATCAGATATACTTCTATATCACGTAATCAACAGACCTGGTTGGTCACGGAGACCAATCAGGACTATGTTTCAGATACAGATGCATTCCTTATTCGTCCTATGAAGCATATACGTATTTGACCATGATATACTTTTGTATATGTCTTCACATGAAACTCCAAGTGTTAATGCAGTCTGATCTTGAACGAATCAGAATTACAGGAATTTTTCTGAAAATTGATCGTTCATAGATAAATCAGAAATTTTTTCTGTATCGATCATCAGTCTGATGGAACTGCGATAATTATTGTCATATGATGCATATACATTGTTGTCATGATACATTTATGGTATATGCCTCTCATATGCAATTCAAAAATCATCATTTGACTTACCTGTCATATGAAACATATACATGTTTGACCATGATATTATTCTGTATATGTTTTCATGTGCGATTCAAGTTTTATCTTTGATTATTTTGGGTTTGGGGAGAGACCCATGTTTGAGGGGGAGGTATGTTTAAACTTAATAAGCATACCTTTTTCGATGTTTGACAAAGGGGGAGAGAATGACTGATTAAGTTTATGGTTATTATAGGGGGAGGATCATGATTCCCTTATGAGAATTGACCAGACTTCAATTGATTGATACCTAAACTTAAATCGGGTTGTCAAACAACAAAAAGGGGGAGATTGTTGATGCAGTCTGGCCCGGTTGTGGTTTTGGTGTTTGACAATGATTTAAGTTTGGTTGAGCGAATTTGGGTTAAAGTCCTGGTCGGGGACTGGGCATGAAATCCAGGTGAGTGAAGCCGGGTCCTGGTGAGTGAAGCCAGGTGATGGAAATCCCGGTGAGTGAAGCCGGGTCCTGGTGAGTGAAGCCAGGTGTTGGAAATCCTGGTGAGTGAAGCCAGGTGTTGGAAAAGTCCTATTTCGAAAGGGTTGGGTGAAAAGTCCTAGCTTGGAGGGCTAGGTGAAAAGTCCTAACTTGGAGGGTTAGGTGCAAATTCCCATCCTGGAGGATTAGGTGAAAAAGTCCTGGCTTGGAGGGTCAGGTGCCTAGCTTGGAGGGCTAGGTTGGATGAGTTTCTAACTCGGAAGGGTTGGGTGAAAAGTCCTAGCTTGGAGGGCTAGGTGAAAAGTCCTAGCTTGGAGGGCTAGGTGAAAAGTCCTAACTTGGAGGGTTAGGTGCAAATTCCCAACTTGGAGAGTTAGATGAAAAATCCTTAGCTTGGAGGGCTAAGGTGGATGGAAACTTAGCTTGGAGGGATGAGTTTAAATCCCTGGATCGGTCTGGTGACCGATCAGGGATTCTGGCACGCTGCTCCTTCGTAGATCGGTCTGGTGACCGATCCAGCGATGACTGATCGGTCGGGTGAGGCCAAGAGCTCAAGGGGGAGCTCTAGGAACCTTTGGGGTCCATGGTAAATGGATCTCAATAGATGGTTTCTCTAGGACGGCTTAGGTAGACTAGGAAATGTGCCAAAGGGATTGGAAGACTTGGGTAAGTCTTAATCCTAGGGTTTGGCACATTAGATGGACTTTTAGGGAGAAAATGGTGAAAATAAGGTTATATTAGGTAAAATTAGGTTTTGATGTGTGAACACTATATAACTCAATGATAGAAATGTATCATGGTCAGAAATGAGAAAATACATCAAGGAGAAGCCTAAATTAAAACTTTTGGAGGAGTTAAAATGATACAATTTAGAGAAATTAGAGTTTCATGCCAATCTTGGGATCCGGAGTATATTTATTTGGAAACGTATTTTTCCCAAGTAAACATTGGCCCCATAAATCTCCCCGCAAAATTTCATAATTTTTGGAGATTTGTAGAAATATCTAGGCATTTCTGAAATTGGGCTGAAAAATCTGAGACTCAGGTATCAGTCGAGTGCCCCAGGGGCAGTCGACTGGTCTCAGCCCAGAAACTCTCTGTTCGATTTGGGAGTCGACTGCCATATGGGCAGTCGACTGATCAGTGAGAGTATGTAAAAAGAGCCTATTAGGTGATAAGAATTGCAAGATTAAAATCATAGGAAAGTGTCATGCTATCTTGTGAGACTTTATGTCATGATTTGATTTTATATGGTTTAAAGGTCATAGAGTGCTTAAAATCATTGGATGATATTGGATGATAAGCTTTTGATAGTTGAGAGGAGTTGATCATATTAAGAATACCTATGGATAAGGAGAGAATCGAGAACAATTCCTTGTGAAAATGGATAATGGTTAGAGTTGGAAAATACAAGGAATCATGGATAGACTTAAAAGATGATACAAAATGTCAAACTTTTAAGGAAATTAGATGTGCACCAAAGTCAAGCACATTTGATACTCTTAATCAAATCATAATTTTCTAGGATAGGATATATCCTAGCAAATGTGCTTGCAAACTCTTTAGACTTCTCAAGGTTTGGTTGAGTTCTTATTGGCATTAGGGATAAGGTTGCTTGGGGGGCAATCCTTAATGGTGTCAAAGGGAGAAGAACTTGGTTGTTAGGTTGGGTATAACCTAACTTGGTGTTAGGGTGTTAAGTTGGGTAGAACTTCACCTAGGAAAATTGAAAATTGGAGAAGGCATAGGTTAAGGGGGAGGTTGCCTCCTAATTGCCTTAATTTTCATAAGAAAAATTTTGGGTTTTGTGTCCAATTTGGAAATAATGATAGATACATGGTGAAATATATTCTTCCCAAGTAGGTATGGGTACCACAATGTTCTCCATGAAATTTGGAAGTTTTTTGAGATTTGTGGAATTTCTGGCGCAATTCTGAAATTGGCCAGAAAACTAACTTTCAGAGTATCAGTCGACTGCCAACAGGGGCAGTCGACTGGTCAGGGCTGGTGTGGGTATTCAGCAGCTGACTTGGGTCCAAATGATGTGAAATAAGTGTATGGGGGTTTAGTACACTGTGTTTAGGACCATTAGGGATTAAAAGAACCAATAATTGGGATATTATTGGGATCTTTTTGATGTATGACAAAGGGGGAGAAGTTTAGGTTTAAGTTGAAAACCAAACTTGTTGGTGCAGGAAGCACCATATCGAACCTTGTTTTGATATTGGCAAAGGATTCAAAGTTAAGTGTTATTTGTTATCTAATATGCTCATTAAGTATGCAGGAAACAAAGTCCTAGCGAAGGACTGCTAGGCACTGGCGAAGGACTGCCAGCACCAAAAGGCCTAGCGAAGGACTGCTAGACACTGGCGAAGGACTGCCAGCACCAAAAGCCCTAGCGAAGGACTGCTAGGCACTGGCGAAGGACTGCCAACACCAAAAGCCCTAGCGAAGGACTGCTAGGCAACTGGCAAAGGACTGCCAGTTCACAAGACCTGACAAAGGACCATCAGGCAAAAGTCCAACCAAAGGAGCGGTTGGCATCAGGTAAACTCTCCCGAGTGGAGTAGGTGAGGGCGCGTTCCCCGTCGAGGGAACAGTAGGCGTCGGTTCGACCTAGGGCTCCATTTTGGAGACCAAAGTCAGAACCAAGATAGCTAAGGCTGTATAAAATAATAATTAATTATTTTATTGTGTTTTGGACTAACCCTTGATGCAGGACCGAAGGAACGTGTGTCTGCAACTCAGAGAGCCTCAAAGGAGTGAGGCAACAGCTGAGTAAGGCGCCCTGAGTGTCCAGGGCGCCCTCAAGGTGAACCAGAACCAAGCGAAGCAAAATGGGCTTCGGCTGCTTACTGGGCAAGGCGCCCTCAGCAGCCAGGGCGCCCTCGTCAGCCAGGGCGCCCTCAGCGCCGAAGGCGCCCTCAGCGCCGAAGGCGCCCTCAGGAACCAAGGCGCTTCGCGCCTAAGCCAGCAAAGGTGATCAACTCTATCTAGCCGAGAAGACCGGGTCAACCAAGGCGCCCTCAGTGACCAGGGCGCCCCAGAGGTCAAACCTCATCCCTATTCCGGTGGGATAATGCTTGACCGAGCGAAGCACGGATCGGATGACACGTGGCAGGGCGCCCCCGACGTCCAGGGCGCCCTAGGTGCTATAAATAGCACCCCTCGAGCCCAAGCTTGATATGAACTTCGCTCCAACGCTTCCATACTCTTCTGTGCTCACGCCCTGCTCCGGAAACTGCCCAACTCGAGCCGACGACGTCCCGCTGCTCCGGAAAGTCAACCTACAACCGGACGTCGGTAAAAGAAGAGTTTCAATTTTTTATTTACAGTTTACGTTGCTATACTTGTAATCTCTTTTTTGTAAACTGAATTTGCGCTCATATAGAATTGCCCAAAGTAAACGATCAACGATCGTGGGCCTTGGAGTAGTAGTCGACACAGGCTCCGAACCAAGTAAAAATCTCTGTGTCCTTTGTGTTGGTTTTTTGTTTAATTCCGCTGCGTACGTACTCTTTAATAAAATCCGAAAGTTTTTCGATATTCACCCCCCTCTATCGGGCTCCTCGATCCAACAAGTGGTATCAGAGCGGGGTAGTTCAAACTTGGTGCAACCACCAGTTTGAAAGTTTTTTTTCGGATTTACGAATTTTTTATTTTATTTCTTTTCTTTTTGTTAATCAACGCAACTCAATCTCGTTCGCTTTTTATTTTATAAAAATAATATCTGTAGGTGGATTTAAAAAATCCTTACGCCTTTTTCAATTTTGAATTTTCATATTTTCACCATAAGTCTGAATTGATAAAACAAACAATTTTTGAAATTTTGTCATAAATTTTTTTTATTATTATTTTAATATTTTTCTCGAAATTCGTGCTACTTTAGTTTGAGAAATTTTTTTTTAAACATTAAATTCCTACTTTTTCATCATTAACCAGAATTGACAAAATTAACATTTTCAGAAATTTATCATATATTCTCTTTATTATTTTATTATTATTTTGCCTCAAAATTTGTGCAATTTTGTTTGGTTATTTTTTCCCGCACTACTAATCCAAGACCAAGTCTTGGTACATTCTGTTAATTCTTTTCTATACGAGGTTAAACTAAATGGCCAACCAAGAGTGGAACAGTGTCCGTCCACCGCTATTCTCCGGCGAGAACTTCAATCATTGGAGAAGTCAAATGGAGTTCCATCTGAAGGCCCATATGGACATATGGATGATCGTTCAAACAGGGTTCTACCTCCCTACAGAAGAGGGACTATCATTTACGTGGGACCAACTGGATGAACCAACTGTAACGCCCCAAAATTTTTCCATATAGAATGTTATAAAATATTATGGAATTCATGAAATATTATCATAAAATATTATGGAATCATGAATATGAAATATTATGGAATTCATGAAATATTATCAGAGAATATTATGAATTCATGAATATGAAATATTATGGAATTCATGAAATATTATCATGAAATATTATGGAATCATGAATATGAAATATTAAAAATATAATGAAATAAAATTTATGGAATATTATGAAATATTATGAGTTCATGAAATATTATTAATATTATGAAATTTCATGATGGGCTTGGCTTAATGGGCTTTGATATGGATTAGTGCAAATTGTGATAAAAAGAAGAGGTAGAAAGGAGAAAGCAAGGATTGAACCTTGAACCTCCTAGTTGCACTCACCATGTCATAACCAATGAACCAAGCAATGTTTCTTATAGAGAGAATAAGAAACATTCTTGTTGAGTCTGGGGAAGCGAAGAGACATGTCTTTTCATGATAAGAGTATAAATAAGAGAGGGGGAAAGGAAGTTACACTTCCTCTTCTTCTTCCCCACTTCACTTTTCGAAAATCAAGAGCCCTCTCTCCCTTTCCATTTTCGAAAAAACACCACCCTAGGGTTCTAACCCTAGGGAATTGGAAGGAAGAGGACCCATTGGAGGTTCTTGCCCTCTACTAGGGCCAAAAGTGCTAGAGAAGGTTAACAAGGGAAAAATTCATCTTCTTCTTCTTCAAGGGTACCCTAAGATCTTAGAGAAGAAGAAAATTCAAGCGAAAGGATGTAAGTATCCCCTCGCCTGCAGTGTAATCGTTAATGTTTGATTTGTATGTTCTTCTTGTTGTTTTTTTTTGAAAAAGGGAACCTTCTTCCCTTGTGCACCATTCGGCCACCCCCAAGAAGGAGGTCTTGGTTACTTCTTGTTGCATGAGGAGACCCCTAGGAACTTAGGGTATGAATATATGTTGTTCCCCATCATGTTGTGATAAGAAAAAGTAGGGTTATCCACCCTACAAGTTTCGGCCAAGAGGGAATAGGCTAGGGCTTTTGGGTTGCTTGCTATCCTATGATGTATCCATGATTAGTAGTGTAGGTAAAGTACTTATGCAAATGTTTGTGTGAATATTTAAAGTCAAAAACCTAGCCTACCCTACCCTACAATGTTTCGGCCAACCCTAGGTGGATTAGGGTTTAAGGTTGTATGATTTTCCCTATGATATATCCATGCTAAATAGTATAGGCAAGGTGTTTGTGTAAATGCTTGTGTGGATATTTGAAGTCAAAAACCTAGCCTAGCCATCCTACAAGTTTCGGCCAACAATAGTTTAGGGTTAGGGTTGCTT
Source organism: Boesenbergia rotunda (assembly GCA_024364735.1). Classification (NCBI taxonomy): domain Eukaryota; kingdom Viridiplantae; phylum Streptophyta; class Magnoliopsida; order Zingiberales; family Zingiberaceae; genus Boesenbergia; species Boesenbergia rotunda. The sequence continues at coordinate 203,250 of JAGFNQ010004332.1, forward strand.
GATTTTATTCCCATGATGCATGCTATTGTTGGGACCGGGTGCATGTCGACAAGGATACGAGTTCGTAAAATTTTAAATTTTTACGTGCAGCGGAAGAATTTGCATAAAATAATTTCCTAAATTATTTTAACTTCGTATCTAGTATGCAATCTTATGGTGTGTTGACATAATCATAAAATAAAACTTTGCGGAAAAGTAAACTAATTTACCAAGTACCTCGCGTAACTCGAAGTAAGGGACGAGATCCAACCGTAGCGTCCCTTGGAAGCTTTGCCTCTATTCGCGTCCACGCCGAGTTCTCTTCGGGATGACTTCCCAAAGTCACGAGTTTTGTGCCGACAAGAACTACTAGATTCTCTATAGGCACAACAAAGAAGATCAAGAGAAGAAAAGGAAAATAACCAACGAGGTAACGGAATCGAATTCCGAGAGAGAGGGAGATGTGATCCGCTTCTTCTTCTTCTTGGTTGGTTTCTTCTTCTCCTTGAAGCTCACGGCAACACCTTGCCTTGGTGTAGGTTGGGCGCCGGCTCTAATGGAGCTAGGGTGGCCGCCGACCCTGATGGAAGGGAGGGGGAAGGAGGAGAGAAGAGAAGAGAGAGAGGGAGAGCTCTATTTCGATTATCCAAATCTTAGGAATCCAAGGCTTGCCTATGGTTCCTTATATAGTTGCTTCTCCCTTGCCAAGTCTCCTCTTAACCGAATTAACAGAATTAACGGAATTAGTTATCATAAGAAATTTATCCTATAAATTCTCTTATGAATTATTCCGTTTAAATCAAGTTTTATTATAACTAACTTTATAATAAAACTAATTAGTTATCATAAGAAATTTATCCTATAAATTCTCTTATGAATTTTATTATAACTAACTTTATAATAAAACTAATTAATTATCATAAGAAATTTATCCTATAAATTCTCTTATGAATTATTCCGTTTAAACTAAGTTTTATTATAACTAACTTTATAATAAAACTAATTAGTTATCATAAGAAATTTATCCTATAAATTCTCTTATGAATTTTATTATAACTAACTTTATAATAAAACTAATTAATTATCATAAGAAATTTATCCTATAAATTCTCTTATGAATTATTCCGTTTAAACCAAGTTTTATTATAACTAACTTTATAATAAAACTAATTAATCTCTCCTTTTATTATGGAATAAATTTTATAAGAAATTTATAAACTTTCTTATTATGGAAAAATCAATTCATAATTGATTTTATAAAATTAAAACAAACCAATTCATGAATTATTTTAACTTCCATAAAAAGAATAAATTTCTATAAATTTATTTATATAAATTTCTTTATACAAATTTATTTATCCATAATTTATAAAATAAATCGCGCTAGATTTACTTTATTAATTAAACCAAAATTAATTGGTTATCTCCCCAATAGGTGGCCGGCCAACCAAGGAGGGTTGGCACCCTCTTTGGCCGACCCAAACCGAGCCGAACCAACGCGAATTAAACTCATTTAATTCGCCCAAAAAGCCTTCAAAAGACTTAGCCATTTTTAGCTTCCATTGCGCCTCTGATTAACTCAGATTCGACTTATTTCTCTTGATCGGAAAATCCAATTTTCAACTCGTTTTAAATCCCTCGGATTACTCGTAGTGCATGTGACTAAATAGGCTTTCGATTTATGTTGGCCGTCTATAATTAACCAATTATAGAACGATCATGAGTGGCACCTAGTAGTACATCACGATCCCCAATTAATCGAAAGATCAACGGTTTGACCCCAGAAGAAATTATTCTGAAACCCTTCAGCAGCTCTAATGAATCGTGCCCCATTCCCTTCACCATCTTATACCCACTTGATTCAGGACACGGTCTATTTGTGTCAGTCCCCACTAGGCTGACTACGTCACACCTAGCCCAAGTAGTGTCTTTCTCGTCCTTTGGATTTCTAATTACTCTCATATATTTAAGAGACTCGCACTCTAAACATGATATACTCTGGCCAGAGGTTTTGAGTAACAATCCGACGATAGGCCTGGGTATACATCTCCTCGCAAGGAGTGGTGAATCATTTGTAGGCTGTTCAAACATCTTCGGGCACTTCGGCTTATACCCAATCATCCTGGGTCCACACCTCCTTGGAGATGCTTGCTTAAGATGTTAAAGTATAAGTCTCCATGACCAAGATGACTTGAACACCGCAAGTCAAAGGAACATCGTACTTAAGCCGCAGTAAGAACTTCATTGACATATCTATATAGATAACCCTATGAAGTCTTACAGCTAGTCACTCCAATGAACTAGTTCCCTTAACTAGCATCTATGTTTATCTCCGGACATCCCAATGTCACCAGCCAGTGAGAATCAGCTGATTAGAGAATAACCCATGCTAGTCTCAACAGAATTGATAGTGTCCGTATTTATCAATTCATCGACTAGGGATATTTTCAATACTTCACATTTGCACATTTAGAGATAATCACTAGTTGTGATCCCATCACAAATTCTCTTATGCTGTGAGTTATATTGCGGACATTCAGTAGATGAGTTTAAGATCCCAATCAAATACATAAACATGTATACTCAAATAGTGAATTATCATTTATTAAAATAAATATTTACAATCATAAGGCGATTGCCTTAGGACACTTCTCTCATATCACTAACAGCTATATATGATATGTGATGATTGTATGAGATGTACCCTATGAGATATGCTTAGGATTGCTAGGATGATTATATGTATATGCATGTGGTGTTAAATGGAATGGTTGATTTGAAACCTTAATTATTAGCATGCTATGATATGTTTATGCATGAGGTGTTTAAATGAGATGTCTGATTGAAATCTTAATTGTTAGCATGCTACCACTTCGTATGATATGAGTATGATCTATGTGACCAAATCTTGTCAGATCTAAAGTATGTTAAGTGGTTGAATTATGATGTATGTATGAGCATGTCTTATAGCCCATGGGGCACCCTTATGAGGTTTCATGTGATATGCACGATGAAATGCTAGAAAGGATACTCCACTAAGTTTGGGATTTAGAACACCCTTATGTTGTGAGGTGTGTCCCAATGGGATCAGAAACACCCTGAAAAAGTGGGTGTCCCTTGAGCAATGGGATCAGAAACACCCTGAAAAAGTGGGTGTCCCTTGAGCAGTGGAAATGGGAGTACATCCTTAGCATATATATGTAAAGACATGATAAGTATTTTACTTTGAAAGTTGTGTACCCGACTCTAAGGAGGTCGTTAAACAAATCCGGGGTACATGCTAACTAAGGACATGGCTCCGGTAGGACGTAAGAGGTCCTGTCCTAATTGGTTGGTGGCTCGCTACCCCAATACATTAGGGAACGCGCATTATGTGGTACACAACCGGGCCCTATATGACATGGATGTATTTTTAAGTAATACCATTATGGAACTGTTTTGAAAAATATTTATTGCATGTGATGGGTATACTTAAAATTCTATATGCTGCATGCTTAGAAACTTTGATGTTTAGTATGCTATGATGAACTCATGCTTATGTCTTGTTATGTACACATGTTGTATGCTTTCGTATGGATTTTGCGAGTAGGACCGGATCCTTACTAAGCTTTTATGCTTACTAGTTATGTGTTGTCTTATGCTGCAGATAAAGGTAAGGAACACTTGAACTAGAGGAAGAGGCAGGAAGGCTGAAGATGTGTGGGGTGGTGGCTCGGGAAAGAAGGATTCTATATCTACTTATCATGTTTATGTTATGTTTATGTTTCCCTGACAATAAGTGTTAGTGACTAAGATTGACATGGCATGATAGTGTTACCTTTGGAAGTATTTTATATTTGATCATGTTATGAGTTACATTACTGGTAAACTTATCATGTTGTAGAATGACTTTGATAGTTCAACAAGCATGCTTAGTCTTTAGTCCTTACTTTATTGTTTCAATGTCATGCTAGAAGATAGGAAAAAAAATATATTACTATATGATTGAGTTGTACGTAACCCCGCCCCGAGAGTAGATATAAGGGCGGGCGTTACACCAACCCTGAGGAAGATCGAGACGGATGCAAGGGCAACTGCAATCCTACAATGTGGCCTAACCAAGGAGCAACTCGAGCTAGTAGGTCCATGCAGATGTGCTAGAGAAATATGGGAAAAATTGGTTAACCTTCATCAAGAAATCTCAGATGAAGAAGAAGTAAATTATCTTGCCCTTTCAGTCCAAGCACAAACAACCGAGTCAGAGTCTGAACTCGAATCCAAAATCGAACCAGAATTAGACGACGAATTGACTGAGGCGGTAACCGATTTCGAATTCTTTTCAAAATTAGAATTAAATAATCAATCAGATACTATAATGGTCGAGGAAGGTGTAAATTTTAGTGCAGGGAAAACTCCTAAAGAACCACCAAAGAAGGAGCTTCAACCAGTACCTGAGTCCGATTCAGACACAAAATCAGAAGATGAGCCTAGATCCGAGGCGGCAAGAATCAAGGGGGAGATTCCCAATAAAGAACCAAAAGGTAAAAGTGTAAATTCAGATTTTAATCATGTAATTTGTTACACATGTAGGGAGAGAGGGCACTACCAAAGTGTGTGCCCGACTCGTAAGATTCGAACGACACCACCGACGGCGACAAAGGAATCAGTTCCAAAAGCACGAAGGGACAAAAGTCGCATCCAATGCTTCAAGTGCCAGGAGTTCGGGCATTACCAACGTGAATGCATAGATAAAACAGCTACCAAGAATGCCGCACAAATAATCGACAAAGGTAAATTTACAGTATTTGAAAATCCGTTATTTACCTTAAATAATGTGATTGATTCATGTAACTTAATTAAAACAAATGTCAGAAAATTGAAACAAGAAAATAAAACCCTAAAACATAAGGTCAATAAGTTAAAAAATTTAATTCATAATCTTGCTGATTTCGAAAATCCGGAGTATTACTCCAATTGTGACCTTACTTAGACAATTGTTTGTTTTAATTACGTGTTGTTTTTTTATTATTTTGCTTAGATTTAGGAATGGTTAGTATAAGGACTGAACCAACTTAACTGAAATTTGACAACATAGTATTGGGTGGCGGTGAGATGATAGTACGTTAGGGAAACCAATTCTAATAAGATCAAGTCTACTTGGTCTCTTTAGACTGGTGAAACTAGCCGAAGCTACCGATCCAAAATCCAAACTAGTTAGACCAGAATTTACCAAAAAGTAATTTTGAAGAAGAAATTTCACTAAAAGGCTTTGTCTAGGAAAGGGTTGATGATCCAATAAGGCTACGGCCAAAGAAGGCCTTGTGCCTCGCCAAGACCTGGAAGCCAATTTTTGAAATTCAAATTCAATTTACTCTTTGATAAATTCGAATCTAACACAAATTTTCAGTTAATTTTAGATCCAAATATCTCTTTTCAAAATAAATTTAAGTTGGGTTTAAAAAAATTAATTTAACTTTTCAAAATTAATCTTTAAATATGCATCTCACAAAATAGTTAAGGATATCCTGTTTTGTCACTTAGAAATGGGTGAGATGCTTAGGACCTAAAAGTTGAGTCCAACCCAACCAACTAATTCAGATTAATCAAACTAAAATTAATTCAATTAAATTAAATCAAAATCAAATTTCAATTAAATCAAAATCAAATCAAAATCAAATCTTAATTAAATCATAATTAAATCAATTAAATTCAATCAAATCTTAATAAATTTGATTCAATCAAATTCAAATTTAATTCATCTAACATTCAAATTTAATTTAACTAACTTTTAAAATTCAAGTTAAAATTCTAATTAATTTCAAAATCCTTAAAAATAATCTTTTTTAAAACTAAGGTTTAATGTTTCAAATTTAACCATTTTTTTTTGTTAAAATTAAATATTTGTCTCACACAACCCATAAGGTTAACATGTTTGACCACGTAGAACTGGGTGAGATATCTAGGACCTAAAAAGCATAATTTACTATCCTTTTAAGTAAACAGGTGTGCAAAAGTTATTCAAACTAAGCTCTATTTTGCAAATTAATTTAGTTTACTATACCCTATTTTTTTTCAAAATAGTGAATTTCATGTTAAATATCAAAATAGACACATTTTAGATAGAATCTAAGATTTGTTTGATTTAGTTATTAATCTGTCAAACTTAGCAAACTGAGTTAACCCTAGTCAACATAGTCAAACCTGCACACTGAAACCCCTTAAGGAACTTATATAAGAGTCAGACTATGTCGGATACAGGGGGAGTTTCTTTTAATACTTTTCAAAAAATTTAATTTTTTTTAAATCCTTATGCTCTAAATCTTATTATCATCTCGATAAGGTTTTCAAAAATTGATTCAAAAACCTTCTTATACTACTATCTGTTTGAAAAATTATCATTATTTCAAAATATTTTTCAAAAACTGTGTTATCATTTCAAGTCATGTTTTCAAAAATGTATCTCCTAGAAAGTGATCATACTCAGAAGGTTGGTCAAAATTATTCTTTTGATTTTAATAAACTCTAAAGACACAGAGGAAGGTCCACTTGATGATCTATAAGGACTCCTAGGATGTGTCAAATTTAGGGGGAGTTTGAGTCAAAAGAAATTATTTTTGACAATCATTTTTCAAAATTATTAGATAATTCTTATAGTTTGAATCAAACCTTAAGACTCAGAGGAAGATCGCTTGTAGTCAACAAGCTTCCTAGGACTGGGTCAAGCTCAGGGGGAGATTAAATTAAAAGAATTAGTAAATATTTTTTTAAAAATTATATGTTTTCATGCACTGCAATTTTAAAATCCTGTTGAAAACATAAATAAATTGTCTTTTAAAATACTATTCTTTTTCATTTTGCTTATATTTTGCTTGACTTTAGAATACTTTTGAAAATAATATTAAAACTTTTCAAAAGTACTTATTTTTTTTTTTAAAATGCATAATTTTCAATGCATACCATCTTTCAAAAGTACCACTATTTTTCAAAAGTACTAATACTTTTCAAGGCACTAATGGTTACAAAGTACGAAATGTTTTTTTCGGTTTCAAAAGTGCAATTTAAGGTTTTGCTATGCTTTCAAGGATTATACTAAGTATTTTTTTTTTCAAAACCCATAGGCTCTGATACACAAACTTTCTCTTATATATTTCTTTATTGATGTATAGAGCCAAGGGGGAGAGCAAGAAAGAGAGAAAGGAATTTTATTTAAACTTTTATCTCCTTTTAACATTCTTTTTGGTGAAAAACTTGCCTAGAAAATTATTAAAGATTTTATTTTTTTCAAAATCACAAAGTATTTCCAAGCATATTCTTGTAAGTATGCAAATTCTTTAAAACAAATTTTCTCCCAATTCTCAAAGTTGAACTTTTTTAGAAAAGTTTGGCCTCAAAACTTTACCTAAGTAAAATTCTTTTTGCAAAGCCTTGTAAGTAAAAGTTTTTTTTAGGTTTGCAAAACTTTTCCAAATTTTACATTGCTCACCCATGTTTATTTTTGATATATGTCAAAGGGGAGGAAAAGTCAAAGTTAAGTACTATAAAACACAAGTACTCAGGGTTTTAGGGGGAGTATGAAAAATAAAGAATTTTTCATAAATCTATTCTGTTCATACTTCATTGTGTTTTTATCTTCTGTTATTAACTGTTGTAAGTTTTTAACTTAACTTTGAATTGTGTTGCCATAAATCAAAAAGGGGGAGATTGTTGGTGCAGGAAGCACCATATCGAACCTTGTTTTGATATTGGCAAAGGATTCAAAGTTAAGTGTTATTTGTTATCTAATATGCTCATTAAGTATGCAGGAAACAAAGTCCTAGCGAAGGACTGCTAGGCACTGGCGAAGGACTGCCAGCACCAAAAGCCCTAGCGAAGGACTGCTAGGCACTGGCGAAGGACTGCCAGCACCAAAAGCCCTAGCGAAGGACTGCTAGGCAACTGGCGAAGGACTGCCAGTTCATAAGACCTGACAAAGGACCGTCAGGCAAAAGTCCAACCAAAGGAGCGGTTGGCATCAGGTAAACTCTCCCGAGTGGAGTAGGTGAGGACGTGTTCCCCGTCGAGGGAACAGTAGACGTCGGTTCGACCTAGGGCTCCATTTTGGAGACCAAAGTCAGAACCAAGATAGCTAAGGCTGTATAAAATAATAATTAATTATGTTATTGTGTTTTGGACTAACCCTTGATGCAGGACCGAAGGAACGTGTGTTTGCAACTCAGAGAGCCTCAAAGGAGTGAGCAACAGCTGAGTAAGGCGCCCTGAGTGTCCAGGGCGCCCTCAAGGTGAACCAGAACCAAGCGAAGCAAAATGGGCTTCGGCTGCTTACTGGGCAAGACACCCTCAGCAGCCAGGGCGCCCTCGTCAGTCAGGGCGCCCTCAGCGCCGAAGGCGCCCTCAGGAACCAAGGCGCTTCGGGCCTAAGCCAGCAAAGGCGATCAACTCTATCCAGCCGAGAAGACCGGGTCAACCAAGGCGCCCTTAGCGACCAGGGCACCCCAGAGGTCAAACCTCATCCCTATTCCGGTGGGATAACGCTTGACCGAGCGAAGCACGGATCGGATGACACGTGGCAGGGCGCCCCCGACGTCCAGGGCGCCCTAGGTGCTATAAATAGCACCCCTCGACCCCAAGCTTGACAACAACTTCGTTCCAACGCTTCCATACTCTTTTGTGCTCACGCCCTGCTCCGGAAACTGCCCAACTCGAGCCGACGACGTCCCACTGCTCCGGAAAGTCAACCTACAACCGGACGTCGGTAAAAGAAGAGTTTCAATTTTTTATTTACAGTTTACGTTGCTATACTTGTAATCTCTTTTTTGTAAACTGAATTTGCGCTCATATAGAATTGCCCAAAGTAAACGATCAACGATCGTGGGCCTTGGAGTAGGAGTTGACACAGGCTCCGAACCAAGTAAAAATCTCTGTGTCCTTTGTGTTGGTTTTTTGTTTAATTCCGCTGCGTACGTACTCTTTAATAAGATCCGAAAGTTTTTCGATATTCACCCCCCCTCTATCGGGCTCCTCGATCCAAGAAAACTTACCTTTACTAGAAACCCTAGGTTTAGGGGAAGCTAAGATTAAGGGGGAGCATGGTTGCTCCATTCTTAGCGTAAGGGGAACCTTGGAGAGGTTCTTAAAAAGCCTTTGTAAGTTCAATGTCGGGGGAGCTTGGTAGAAGCTTTAAAAAACCTGTTTTGGTGAAAAATCCTAACTTGGGAAGTTAGGTGTGAAAAGTCTTAACTTGGAGGGTTAGGTGTGGGATGCCTTGGGATAGGATCCATTTTGCATTGCATATGCATTATTTTTGCTATCGACTACTATCTTGTTTCCTTAACCTAAACGTATTGTCAAACATCAAAAAGGGGGAGATTGTTGAGGCAATCTGTGATCGGAGTGACCAAGTGTTTTGATGTTTGGGCAAAGGGTTTAAGTTTACCCTTATTATCTCATATGTGTATGTTGAGTGTGTAGGTTGTACAGGTTACACATATGGACTTGACTGGACGGCCTCGGTACGGTGAAGGGTGGCATGGAGACAAGTTGGAGGCTTGTGTGCGCACCTGAGGGACCTTGGTGAGCAGGGATGATGAGCTGATGGGCGTGGACTTCGAGGCATGCGTGAAGGATGGCATGGAGGCAAGCTGGAGGCTTGCGTGCATCCGAGGGACGGGAGCCGAAGATGAAGAGGGTGCGAAGACAACAGTCGAGGCTGCGGAGGAGGAGTCAGTCGAGTTGTGAGGGTACGAGTGCTGTGTGATTGTACTTGGGAAATCCTAGGGTTCGAGTGCGGAGTGGAATGTACTCGAGGAGTGTAACCCTAGGATTAGCAGGGTACCAGTCGACTGCCCTGGGGGCAGTTGACTGGTAGGTGGCTGGTGAGCTGGCAAATTCGAACGTTGGGGATGTCAACGGTCAAATTTGGCTGGCACTAGTCGACTGCCCTGGGGCAGTCGATTGGTAGCGAGAAATCAGCCTCGAGTCCTATTTAAAGAGGACTTCATGCTGGCTGAGTTTCTTGATGAAACTCACTTGGGCAAAGTGAGTTAGTAGTCTTTCGTGCTCACATATTGTCAAAGAGATAGTGGCGAGGTTTCTCCACCCACAAGGAGCGACGAGGGTTAGCCGGAGGTTATCCGGGGAGTGATCCACCGACGGATTCTTGGATTAGTCACCCGTCCGGGGTGGATACCAAGTAAATGATTATTGTTAGCATTGTATTTCTCCTTTGCATATTATTTTCCGCCGCGCTAACAATTTGTAGAGAAACGAAAAAGTGCTATTCACCCCCCCTCTAGCATGCCTAGACGATCCTTCATTAATAAGTCGGCTCATCACCCTGGCGAGCATGACTTCCTCTGCAATAGTCAGACAAGAAGACATCAGTTAGAACTAACGGACATTGATGAAATAGACGAACATACCGAGGCTGGAACTGATCCGGGTCACTTTGGGGCTACGACCCGTCAGGTACATGAGTTCCTCACTCTACACCAGTCCAGGGCCACTGATCTCCATACCGGAAAGTACGTTTCTGGCGAGCTGGTACGTAGGGCTCTGGAGAAACTCCCCTAGAGAAGGAAGAGTCAGTTGAGCCTCTTTCCAACGAAGAGGAATGAAGGGCAACACAGGTAGTCGGATGAAGAAAAACTTCTCCTTCCACCCTTTGTGTGAAGAGGGGAACCCTCCTAAGAACCTATGGCCCGGGCGAGCCGAAAAGCTAAAGACCCCTCTGGAGCCGATCGGAACAAAGAAAAAATAAAAGAGACGAGGGGTTAGGGGGAGGTCAAAGAACTTAAAGATGATATACGCCCCTCCATCTAAGCAAAGGCATTGGGAGCCATCTGGTGAATGGAGATATCGAAGTAGGAGGCTATATTCATGAAGAAAGGGGGAATGGGGAAACGGAGTCCTGACTCCACCTGCCCTAAGAAGAAGGTCGACAAGCCTGTGGGAGGCTCCACTGACGTCTGGTCTACCCTGGGGATAACCACCGCTATCTCAGCCGGGATGCCGTAGGCCTCAATGGCCGCTTGCAGAGCCTCCGGTCTCACTCTCGAAGAGGCAGACTCGTACCACTCCGCCGGTAACCTTCCATGATTCCTAAGGGAAAAGACAAGGAGGGGGCGAACTTCTTACGTTCGAAAGAGTCCTTAGAGAAGAAAAGGGAGACGAGGTGCACCCAGCCACGCAGTCAGAAGTTGGCCGCACGTCCTCGCCTTCCCTTCTTATACCGAGGAAGCCGCCTTCATGAACGCAATAGGGACGAAGCACGTGGAAAGCAAGAAACCGCCGCATCGGGGCTACACCAGAGACAGTCGCCTGACGTGAGCTAGCTACAACGGCGCACAGTAAGAGGTCATGCAGAGGGCCGTTGAAACACGTGCCGATGGGGCATTCGCGGAAGGACCCTGTCGCCATCAAGGAGCGCCATGCGCCTTTATAACGGAGGGATAGGTATCATTGTGATACTTCGAAAGCCGTAGGATCCTTTCGGGAAGTACAAAACCAAAAAGGGATTTCCTAGGGACTGGGGGCAACCTCTACAATCCTAGGACCCCGCATGACTACTAAAGGAGCATTAACGGGTGCGAAGACCCACAGGGACGCAGCTTCTTCACCACCACACTAGTCCGATCAGTCAGCTACACTTCCTTCGATCAGACTTGAAGGGAGGACTTGTGATGGGGTTGAATAGCCCGTGGCGGGCACGTGGGATAAAGAAGCTGCGTGGCAAAGTGTGACGAGTCTGAGCGACTCCTCTGTTAGAGCTCTCGGGACATTCTCGGGAAGAGAGGCTCCTGGGCCTCTCTCGGGAGACACACCCTGGAAGACCAGATCAGAAAATCCCTCCCGGGATCACTCCGGGAGCCAGGTCCCGAGATCACCTCGGAGAAGCGGAGCCCAAGTAATATTCGACCTCAAGTACCGATCTCCCCTTTTTTCTCGAATATATGGATAAATATCCCCATTAACGCGGATTCATCATGATCGTTAAATGCCGCAACCGGTCGAAACACGTAATGACAGCGTGGACCGTTTCAAAGGCTATCCAGTAACCGCCAAAGGGGGGACGCGACACAGATCATGAGGACGCGCTAAGGCAGCCGCCATAGGTATAAAAGGTAGTCCAACCCCTCTGATAGGGGGGTTACATACTCTTTACTACTCGTTTATTTTTCTTGCTTACTGCTGCTCCTCTCCATCGAGACACTGACTTGAGCGTCGGAGTGGACTCCGTCGGATAGCTTTCGACGTGTTCTTCTAACACTCGTATTGATCTCGTAGCACGTAAAATTCCTCCTCTTTCGTTAGCATCCATGTGAGCCGAACCTCGATGATTTATCATCATCGATTTCTTCCTAAACACCACCAATATAATTCTTTGTACGCCAGGCACCGAAGAAAATATATCAATTCTCTAGATTTTAAGGAATCCACACTATTTATATTGCGATACGTATATACATCATAAGGAATCCACACTATTTATATTGCGATACGTATATACATCATCGTGTAGATTCGAAGAACCCACGGTATTGCCGTCCGAAGCACTAATACTCATCTGCCTTTTTCACGTGTCTTAATTGTTATTCCACAAACCAGTGGACCCCACCCTATGTTGGATGATCAAGCACGTGTAAGTCGGGTATCCGTCTGTCGGCAGGTAAGCGAAGAACTCAGGCTCTTCTTGGCTTTGCTACTCAATCACCCACTCCATTTTTGGCGATTAGATCTTGGCCGTTAGATCCGGATTCTGATCGGACGATGCTGCGTAACCCACAAATGCGCTGGCGCATCTACTTCGCCGAGTTCATCCCTATAAAAGGTTTAATACTCCCCTCGTTCCGTCACCCGTGGCAGCCGCGAGGGGGACGGAAGGGGGACAAAAAAAAGGAAAACTCAATGCCCCAATTCCGAGTAGTCGCCGCTCCGCCCCCAAATCCGGGTGAGCCTTCCTTGATCAAAGCTTCCTTCCATGTTATTCGATCGTTTTTTTGGTTTCCATTCCAAATTTCTGTTGATTCGCGTTTGATTTGGACGAAATACGTGCTGATGGTTTTATGGTAGAATCGTCGAACGATGTGGAACCCTAACTCTAAATTAGTTTCGGAGGGCTGGCATTTGATCTGGGTTTGTGGTGCATCGGATAAAGATTTTGATTTGAGGTTTTTTGGGATGCAGGAGGATGGATCTGAACCTCTATTTGGGTCTACCTCGTTCGCCTCCGCCTCGCAGCCGCGATCTAGGGTCTGATCTCTCTCTTAACTCGTTGCCCTGGTCGTCTCCTACTACCACCGTCGAGGAAAGGGGTTCATCAATTCCTATGTCTGGCGCTGTGGAACCTTCGGAGTCTCACCCCGCTTCGTACTCTTCCTCGCACGAGGATTACAATCCTGAGCTGCCTGTTGCTCTTCCGGATGATAGAGATGGCACTCCGGATCCCCCCTACTTACCTCCTTTTGGGCAATATTGGCAGTTTGAACTACCCCGTGAACCTGAAGGAGCTGATGCCTCATACTCTCCTCCTATTATCCATACCTCACCCGCTGCACAGGAAACTGAAGCGCGTTCAGTTCAGGATGTCAGCCCCCAAACTCTTTATGATCCTACATCACCGCCAATATTCCCTCCTGATGGTGTAGCGTATTTGCCGCCTTATTTTACTGGCTCGACAAGCTCACAAGAACATGAAACAGCTACTTGTAGCTTTTATCCAACACTTTCTTCTCCAAATAGTGACTTCCTGTCTGTAAATGGTGGAGTCCCTTTGAGGCCTGAGCCTCTTCGCACATCAGATTCTTGTTTCAGGAGGTTCGTTGAACGGCCAAACAGACGATTTCGGTCTACACTTCTGCAGGTTGATGAGAGATTTAATTTTGGATCCCTATCATTACCTAATCCTGAACTGTCAGTGCCTGATGTAGTCAGCTCCCAAAGGCCTTCAGAATGCAATGGGAAGCATAAATTAAAGACTGAAAACAAAGTGGCAGATGCTTTAGAAGAAGAAGAAGATAAAGGAAGAAATGCTGCTAACTTTGAGTGCAACATCTGCTTTGATATGGCTGTGGAACCTGTTGTTACATCATGTGGCCATTTATTTTGCTGGCCATGTTTATATCAGTGGTTGCATGTCCATTCAGAACATAAAGAATGCCCTGTCTGCAAGGGAGAGGTAAATGAATCAAATGTCACACCTATTTACGGTAGGGGGAGTTCACAACCAAATGTTGAGAAGAAATCTGTGGAAGATGCAGAATCTGCTGTCAAAATACCACCAAGGCCAAGTGGAAATAGATTAGAAAGCTTGAGGCAACAATTTTGGCCTGTTTCAAGGAGACTGGGTGAGGGAATTGCGGCAACATGGAGACGCCTCTTTGATCAGCATTTCCATACTGGTAGTAGATATGAATCATACGCGAACCCATATCTCCAAGAATTGTATGAAAATGTTCAACGCAGAGCCTTGATTAGGCTCAGGCCAAGAAGACTGCAAAGGGATATGAATCCTGAAAGTGGACCGGTAGCTGGAGACCCTAGTCAGCCTGCAAACAATGTGCCTAGCTCTAATAGAAGTACAACAGATTCTATTTTTCGAGACGGTGTTAATTTTTGGCACCAGTTTATGCATGACCGTGGTGTTGATCGCTTAGCTTCTATCGCAGCTGACTTTGAGAGAGTAGTTGGAAGGTTAACTCGTAATGCCGGAAATGGTGCATCTACATCAGTTGATCCTCCAACTACTGAACCTCTCGCTAGCAGGCCTCTAGCAGAAGTAGCATTGTCTGCTGATCAGGCCTCTGGTTCTAGCACCATGGCTGTGATACAAGGTGATGTTGTTATGTCTGAGGCCCCAGCAGAACCTCAAAGTGTGGGATCATCTCCTAACAATAGGAGGAGAGGTAGAAGCGGCACATCTGGTTCATATGATGTTGATGGAGGTGCACTACGCTCATTTAAGCGAAGAAGATTGAACTAAATCATCTTGACTTGTTATTTAGGCTAGTTCTACTTATTTACCTCTTTGTTAGGCTGTGTGCTTAGATGAATCCAATGGATTTTATTTTTAGTTGGTTGTATAATGTTTTTTTTAATCTTAAACTTTATAATCATAATATTATTTGATCCAATTCAAATCAATCCAACGGCACAACAACATTCCTAGCAGGCTAGCATGCCTAGATGTGGTTCTGATATATCTAACTGGGCATTATAATGTTTTTGACTACTTTTGTATCCTTACTAGCCATTTACTATACACTAGGGACTGATATTGGCTCCAATTATCATTCTATTATTTACTCTTCATTTTGTACCTGTAACCTAAAACAAATTGCTGCAATTTCTCACAAATGCAATTAGTATTGTCCACCTAGCTTCATTTGATAGTTATCCATTGAAGGCTTCATGTTTTTTTTTTTCAAGTGGCCCTTTGTATTCCACCAATTTAATTCTAGTGAAAAAATAATCGAGACAATCCTAGGAAATATCTAATTAGAAGATCAACTCTATTAATCTTAAGACAGACTAGAAATCTGTTAGTATTGCTTTCTGTTTCCTTTGATTGTGCTTATCTTTGTTTGATTTTAACTTAGAAGATTAATATCTTTATATTGAAGGTCTCACGATTGCCCACTTCTACTTAGGCCAGATGCATTTACTTAAAGAATGAGTAAGTTGCAAGATAAGTTCAATTGTGCAGGAGTAATCAAATGAATACAAAGCAATCCTGCCTGTACTTGATTCCAACTTAGCCATCCAAATACTGCAACTAATACATTGACAGGTATGTGGAGGGATAAAATATGGATACAGTCCCAATTACTTTTGAGTAAGATATGGATAACCATGCAACTATTAGTTTTACAATGTCTAGTTAGCCTTAAACTACACTGAACTTCCTACAAAATAAATTTCATCCTCATGTTCATTTACAAGTTGCTCATTGCTTAATCTTTCTTAACGTTATTTGTAGTGACGTTTCTGGTTCATCGTAGCCTTTATGAATCAATAGAGACAGTATCATGTAAGTTCATTTATGTGTCCTCCACAGTAAGTATAAGTTCGATAGAGACAGTTTCATTCCTTCCGCCTGGCTAATGGTCAAGCGTGGAGCGATGAATTTCTTTCAGATTCTGTTTTTTATTACCAGCAGGCAATATTCCTCGTAGGTGAAACTTTTGATCGATTGTCAAGCTTCTTACACTTACCTGGCAACTATATACTTTACCATGTTTTTTAGACGGAGTTCCATGGTCTATTATGAGAATGATGGGTTGCAGAATCTCTATGATATTATAACATTTCGTAAGGCAGGTCAAAACTTATTTTATGTTGCTGCCTGAGCTTTGTCGCGCAACTGATTTTAAACACTACAGGAGGAATGAATCTCTAATCAGCGCCAGAATATCCTTCTGACAGAAAAGAATGAAATGACCTCAAACATTGTTCGACTTCTGCTTTGAGAAAGAATGAAATTGCCTGAGGTTTGCAATTCTTCATTTCTTGTTGAAGACTAGAAGAAATCGCCCTCTGTCAGAAATTTGAGGAACCTCTGCAACATTACAATGGTAAATTAATCACTCAATCTCCATTTATTTCACCAGAAAGTAGAAGCTATTCTTTTTATGGTAGTAATTTCTCAATCACTTCAGAATTTCAATATTCCATCTATCACACTTCATTTGCACCGAAGTAAGATTCTATTCTTGCTGAGGTTAACTATTACTTGTAGTCTGAAGAGCATAATAGTGACTAGAAGTTGTATCTGGGTATTGGCTTGTTTTATGGAAGCTTCAGTACTTCCAAGAGCTCCTTTGTATTGAGAAGGTCTACAGAAACCTAAAGCTGGGGCTTCTATAAACTCGGTTGCTTGTAAGACTTCTTTATATGAGCTAGTAGCTTGGGTGTTGATGTAGCTCATGTAGAGGCCCAAGCCTCCAGTTTTTGTAAAGTTAAATTAACTTTACTGATTTAGCCTTTAAATCTATAGAGATTTGCAAGGTCTCTTGTATTACAAGATTATATTGTTCAAAGGCTTCAAGTAATAAGGATCTTACTTGTTTTTCAGTTAAAGGGTTTTCTTTAACAATCTCACTGGTTAACTCCTTAACTGCTTTGGAGAGTTTCTGATTTTCTTCCTTTAATGACTCAATTTCTTCCTGAATGAACTTAAGGTTTCGAAGGTTTATTTTACTTGACAGAATAACCTTGTCGTAGATTACAGCAAGGTTATGAGCTAGTTCTTTAGGGGTTGGCTCCTTTTGTGCTAGATCAAGGTATTCAAGGTTCACAGTAGGTGCTTTTGCATACCATTCTTGTATAGTTGCTTCCCAACGTCTAGACATAAGGGTGAAAGTGTCTTTGCCTAACTGCTTACGGCTTAGGGGCTTCTAAGAGTTTTCTTGCTCATGCAGGTGTGCCCTTGATTTTCTAGGCTCCAAGCCTTTATCAAGGGCACCATAGATGCAGAGAATTTGATTCTAAAGAAAATGAAAGAATTTGCATATATGCCAGTGGTAAATTCAATCCCCTGAAATCCACCATAGATGCAGAGATCTTCGCAGTAATAAATAGTCTCAACAACTTCAAGATTTATTATCTGGATAAGACTGAATTATTAATCCGAACCGATTGTCAAGCCATCATCAGTTTTTACAACAAAACAACCCAAAATAAACCTTCACGAGTCAGATGGCTTTCATTTACGGATTTCATTACAGGCATAGGAGTTCCTGTCATCTTTCAGCACGTTGATGGTAAAGACAATTTACTAGCTGACGCTTTATCCAGGCTTGTTTGTTTCATTACAGGACCATGGACTTCAACGCCTCAAAAGGATGACATACTGCTTCAGATGGAGGCTCTAGCAGTACAAATCCAAACCAAGCCCAACAAGAAGGCCTTACAACACCTGTTGGGCCTTGTACACTTCTTCACCAATACCAGGATATCTTCTACTCCATCCCACCAGGTGTCCAACGCTCGGAAGACTACGAAAAGCGACAACAATTATCAAGGATTGAAAGAGACATTTCTGAAGGAACACTCAACCTCATCCGTGACCTGGAAACTACCATCCAGCTCAAAGAATATGAATACACTCATAGAAGCCACGGAGCAGATCCCTATTGGCGAAACCAGCTGGCCTGCGTACGAATCATCAAACGTCAATTATGGGATTCCTTTCTTAACATCCAAGAAATAACAAAAGCCATCAGGAATCTGCCACCATGAAAAGCAAGAAGCAGTGGTGGGCCCAATATCCTCGAAGAATCCAACTTTGTTTAAAGTAATCATAATAATGTTAAATATGTCAAATCAAGTTTGGCCCGTAAAGCCACTTGAAGAGATAAGATTCCACTTAGCTGTAAAAGTAAGTAGACCTTGCTGGAAAGGTTAATAGGGCGTATGACGGAAATGATAATGGGGCCCTTCAGCGCACCCAGTTTCCATCCTTTCCCGCCTATATAAACCTTACCCTAGCTCATTGCAAAGCACAAGTCGACTCACGACACAAGCTTTACTTTGAGAACCAGCATTATCTTGTAAGTTTGCTCTCTAAGTAATTCCTTCCTTTTCTTGTAAGAATTGTCTGTACCTTTCTAGTTCTGTACTTATCTTTCTTATTTGAAAAGAAGTATTTCCGCCCCATTTGGTATCAGAGCCAATATGACTGAGTAAACCATATTCAAGGTATCAGGGTAAGCAGAAGGTTGCTCTATGTATACAACTAGGCGTAACGTTAGAGGTGTTTTACCTTTATTGTAATAAGGCGACCGGGTAACGACGAGTGAATTGCAAAAGGGCAGGTCCTAACTTGATAAAGGCTTGGAGCCTAGAAAATCAAGGGCACACCTGCATGAGCAAGAAAACTCTTAGAAGCCCCTAAGCCGTAAGTCGTTAGGCAAAGATACTTTCACCCTTATGTCTAGACGTTGGGAAGCAACTATATAAGAATGGTATGCAAAAGCACCTACTGTGAACCTTGAATACCTTGATCTAGCACAAAAGGAGCCAACCCCTAAAGAACTAGCTCATAACCTTGCTGTAATCTACGACAAGGTTATTCTGTCAAGTAAAATAAACCTTCGAAACCTTAAGTTCATTCAGGAAGAAATTGAGTCATTAAAGGAAGAAAATCAGAAACTCTCCAAAGCAGTTAAGGAGTTAACCAGTGAGATTGTTAAAGAAAACCCTTTAACTGAAAAACAAGTAAGATCCTTATTACTTGAAGCCTTTGAACAATATAATCTTGTAATACAAGAGACCTTGCAAATCTCTATAGATTTAAAGGCTAAAATCAGTAAAGTTAATTTAACTTTACAAAAACTGGAGGCTGGGCCTCTACATGAGCTACATCAACACCCAAGCTACTAGCTCATATAAAGAAGCCTTACAAGCAACCGAGTTTATAGAAGCCCCAGCTTTAGGTTTCTGTAGACCTTCTCAATACAAAGGAGCTCTTGGAAGTACTGAAGCTTCCATAAAACAAGCCAACACCCAGATACAACTTCTAGTCACTATTCTTGAAAAAATTGAAAGTTTAGAGGAAAGACTTAAAAGGCTAGAAGCAAAATTAAATCCGGATATAACTCTACCTGAAGACATAATTCAAGAATTATCCAACAAGATCAATAGCCTATCCCTAAAAGAAAGACCCACTGAAGGAAGAGGTAAATTACGAGTGTTTGAAGACCCATACGAACAATTCAAGGACAGGAGAAAACATGACAACAAGGGTCAGAATTGATCCCCCAGTTACCAACACAAGTAACTACAAGAGATACACCTCTCTTTGAAGATCAAATTCGAGATTATCGTCAAAACCAAAGGCGGAGGTATAATGCTCAGAGAACTCTCAACGGATAACGGGGCAAGGACCATATAATGTTTCTCTTGTGCAACAAATTGACCCACAAGTACAATTGAGGTTATCTATGCAGGAAAGAGCTTCTATAGTACCAGCTGAAGTATTATATCACTCCAGACGGGATGACGCCCATCATCGTGTATATGTACACCGTTCTGAAGAAGCTATTCTAGTAACTTCAAACCAGGTTGATAGAGCTTTTATTCAACAGGATAGCTTTAATCAACTACAACGAAGTGGCATGAGATTCATACATATAGGTGTAATACAAGTTAGGGTACAAATCCTACACAGACAAGAAGAAGGTACTCTTGTTCTAATAATTTTTCGAGATAACAGATGGCAAGGGGACCAGGCTATATTTGCAACCATGGAAGTTGATTTAACACACGGAAGTCAGTTGGTATATGTTATCCCTGATACTATGCTTACCGTTGCTGATTTTTACAGAAATATACAAATTTCCGTACTAGCAAGAGGATATGATAATTAGCGAAACGGTGAAGCTAATATCTTAATTACCAGAGGACTGGTAGGTAGGCTGTCCAACACTCCTAATGTTGGGTTTGCCTACGAAGTCCAGAACGTGGTAGATTATTTGGCCAGTCATGGAGTTCGAGCTTTACCAGGACGACGATACAATACCAGAGACGTGTTGGGCCAAAACTGGGTCATAAGACCGTCTGAGGTCAACATCCCTATGCAACCCACCGAAGTAAATACCAGGAACTTGTTAGATGGAAGAATTTCGCTTCGATTTGAAAACTATCAAGCGGCTATCACATCGTCCCAACCCACATATGATTCAAAGGATAATGAAATACAAAGTGACGAGGATGAGAACAGGCTACAAACGATAGCAGTTCTCACATCAGAAAATCAACATGAAGATGAAGAAGTTGTCCTAGTCAAAAGGATACACCCCCTTGCAAAACTTCCAAGACGAGGCTCAGAGGGAGCTGCCGGGTATGATATTTCCATTAGTCAAAATATAATTATTCCACCATATGAACAGGAATTGCTAAGCACTGGACTCTGTCTGGAAATTCCTTATGGTACCTATGCACGTATCACTCCAAGGTCCAGTTATGCTCTCAAAGGAATCATCATTGGTGCTGGAGTCATTGACACTGATTATAGAGGAGAAATTATAATACTAGTATTAAAATTTTCAAAATCTCCTTTAATTCTAACAGCAGGAGAATTTATAGCGCAGATTATTTTTGAATGCATCAAGCTACCTGCTGTACTACCAGTCCAAGAGCTAAATACCACTAAAAGACGAGCAAGATTTTGGATCAACACAACAAACTACAATGCTATCCCCACTCAACAAGCCGGACCGTGTTGAATACAAATATAATACACAGAAAGAAAAAGAAAGACAGCAGGCTAAGCATGTACAGAGATCGAGAGAAAAAGATAGAATAGTGTCTGGAATGTAAGAGTACTGCATTTGCTTAGAATATTCTGAATTCTCATCTGAATTTGCATAGAAGATATGAGTTTTGGTGTCTGACGCTCGTAATTAAGTTAAACAAGGAACTAGTGATCGCATATAAAAAATTTCATAAGCACACTACCAATAACAGTGCCTGGAGAAATATTTTGCCATGACCTATTAATAAAAGTAAAGGATGGTGTTTATTGAAGATAAACGTACTAAAAGTATAATCAGAACTTGTTCATTGGTTATCTATAAATCATTAATAAATGAAAGCATACTGTTTCCATTGAATATCAAAAAGTGCAGATGGTATTTATATGTTTCCTCAAGTTTGTTATTTGTTTTACATCATCATCCGATTTCCTTGTTTTTAAATGTTTAAAATGTATCTCTGTGTGAGTGCTTCTTTCTGGTTACAAGTATTGCTGACTGCATACTGAGAAATTATTTTATTCTACAGTAAGCATTCCGAGGTGATAATTTCTGTGGCAATGTCTTGTAATTAAATTCTCATTTTTAACACATTGCATTTTGTCAAATTTCTTATAGAAAAATACTTTGTTCCATAATTTTTTTGCTAATTGAATTGTTTTTTTTAAAATAAATTATCTATATTAGCCAAATAACCATCAAAAGGGTATGATAATATTCATCATAAATGGGAGCTATATTAAATGACACAAGACTTCAAAATAAACATGAAGGGAATAATTGCAAAATACATCATATCCAATTAGACTGAAAATTTTCATTAACTATAATCTTTTATCATACTAAATATTACAATTATAAAATAATTACTATAAAACAAATTTGTTTTAATATAATTGAATAATCCTAATTAATATATTCCATGTGATATTGGATAGAGAAATAGTGCAGTTATGATTTATTTTTGTGTTATATATTTTTGTTATTTTATAAAATTATGAGTATTTGTAAAAATCTAAATAAGCATGATCAATTAATTAATCTCGCATTATAAATTTATTTATTTGTCCCCTCTCTAACCAACCTCGGTCGACCATAACCCAAGCTGACTCAACCGGATCGACCTGGAGCTTCGGAGTGCATTCGTTGGCTTACGGGGAGGAAAGAAGAGCATGATGCAGGCGCGATGGCTCGCCAAGGTCGGTCGAGATGTGCTCTCCTCTTCCCGTTCCGTCTTGGCAGCATCGGCGTTCTCCGTGAATCCACCCATCCGTAAGCCCGTCTCCCATTGCTTCATTTTCTCTTCCCGTCGTCACAGCCAGTCGCCAGGTTTAGGATTTTACCCTCCCTCTCCTTTCCTCCAGGTTCTTTTTTGATCTAAAATTTGTTTTTGCTCCTCCCTTTCTTAATTCGATGTTTTATAGCTAGAAATTTGCCCCCTTTTGGCCTTTTTTCTGTTTCGTTGATACGCTTTGACATCTAATTTGATGCCTGTTCAGGCGATTCAAGCTCGTCTTTATGCTGCAAACGATAGATCTCGAGCGCCACTGACGCCGGTTAAGTCTAAAGTGAAGAAATATAAGCTGAAGTCTTACTCGTAGGTTTGGTTTGTGCCTCTTTTCGTTGGAGGAGTTCGTGGGCCTCTTTTAGTATTTTATGATTTTATCTGATATTCTTTCATGGAGTTGGTTTCTTTTCAGGTCTTTTAAGTTCAAATTTAGGACCATGAACGATGGAAATACGGAGATGGAGGGCTGGAAAGAGGCACAATGCGCACTTGAAGGTAACGCCTGTGGCATGGACGTTTTGATTGTTCTATAACCTAGAGGAAAATCACTTCATCTAGGATATAAGCTTCCAATGGTCGAGATATTGGTGAAATAGGATTTGTTAATTCTAAGTTTTTAGCTTAAACCAACAAATTGTCTATGCTTTTACTGTTAAGTTCTTACTTGGGTTAATAGAGACACTTTATTGTAGTTGCAGAATGAAAACTACCAGCTGGGTGCTGTTTAACAAGTTAAGTTTTATGATGGATTCATAGGAAGGTTTGCCAGTTATTTGTCCCATTTTGGTACGTAACTGTTGGAGGATGAATAATCGCATTAAAATCCATCTAAGTTACCCCATGAAATTGAAAGTACTAAAGCAAAGCAGGCATAATTAGTTTACTTATATGACTGCCTGTTTTTTTGGGATGTAGGAAATTAGGAATAATGTTAGAATGACCGGATCATTGGATTATCCCTCTCTGAGAAGGTGTGTAAAGGACATGATTAGTTTTCTTTACGAGGTATAGGGAGTTGGGGTGAATATTAATAAACTGGGAGAAAAACACAAAATGATTTTGATTTTTATCAACATCAGTACTACAAGTATGGGCAAGGTTTACAATACCGTTCTGTGTCGCTCGGCACGACGATTTTTACCGTTCTGTTGCATGAGTAAAAACGGCTCGCGTATGAAATAGTCCTTGGCGTTTAGGAGGCGTCACCGGAAGTGTCGTGGGGCGCCTCTAGCGCCGTTGGAAGCGTCATGGGACGCCTCCAACGTCGTCGGAAGCGTGGTAGGACGCTTCCGACGGTGATAGAAGCGTAGCGGGATGCTTTTGGCATTGTTGGAAGCGTCACAGGACTCTTCCAACGCCGCCGAATGCGTCGTCAGAATCTTCCGCAGGTGCCTGCAGCGTCATCAGTCGCTGTGAGACGTCTCCAGTGCCTCCGACGTCACGGTTGCGATCGTGATCGCGAGATTTCTTTTTTTATTTAATTAATTTAAATTATTCTCAGTTTTGTTTAATTAAATTAAATAATTCCTGTGATATTTAAAAAAAACATTCATAAACCCTAATTAAATTATCCCAATTAATTATATAAAAATATTTAAAATTTAAAACTAATAATAAATTTTATTAATTAATATCGATAAATTAGGGGAAAAACTCCATTGGAAACTTCCCTTTAGGATTCAACCCCCCCCCCCGCCCCCCCCCCCCCGTTTTTTTTTTTGGGCTCCTTAATTCTTTCAATCCTTAAGACAAAAAGTATTAGGGAGTGAAAGGGGGAGATTAGAGAGTGGAAAATAATAAAATCCCCTTTGGGAAGTGACCCAAAGGGAAGTTTCCCTTTGGGGATTTTTTTAAAAATTTCCCAATTAATATTCTAATTTTTTTTATGTTTTAAATTTTATTTAAAAATTCTAAAAAAATATATTCTTTTAAAAAATATATATTTTTTTAAATTTTAAAATTTTTTAATAAATCAGATTTATATTCTGATTTTTTTTTTCATTTTTTGTATTTTTTTACTTTTTAATGTTTAATTAATATTTTTATTTTTTAATATTTTAAATATATAATATTTAAATTAATAATTAATTAAATGCAAGGTTTAAAATTTCGATCCGTGCTGAAATTTTGGTCGCAGACCGGAACGATACGGTGCGTGCGGCTGCATGGGCGTTTCTTCCTCCGGCACTGGATGTTGCCGCCTCTGCCTGTCGCCGCGTGACGCACGCCACGTTGTAACTCACGAAATCCTGATGTCTTCTGTGTCGGTTTTGGAACAACCAACGGTACGGTAGGTATCACTCGTGTCGCCCAACACCAGAACGAAATTTTATTCCATGTATCAGAATATAAATTTGATCTTTCAGAATTTTTAAACATTTTAGAATTTTTAAATAATATTTAAAACAATAAAATAATTTTTAGAAAATTAAATAATAAAATTTATTTAATTTTAAATATATTTTTATATATTTTATTGAGATAAATATTTATGTGAGGAAATGTTTTATTTAAACGTCTCCTCACATAAATCTCTCCTCCGCCTACGCTCGTTCGCGAGCCCTAACGTAGGCGGAGGCTGTGCGTAGCGGCCGGCGGCTCAGGCACCTTCGGTTGAACTTTCGGCGGCGTTGGAGAAGTCTCGCAACTTGACATATGTCGCTCGTGGGCGTTTCTTTCGGCTACGTGGGTGTTTATTCCTTCGGCCAAAATAGGTGTTTTGCGACGGTTCATTATGTGGTTTGCGGCGGTTCAAACTGCCGCTATTAACCATTTGCGGCGGTTCTGAAATCGCCGCTATTCGTAGTGTCGCCAGCCATTTTGCGGCGGTTTTGAGCAATCGCTGGTACAACCGCCGCGAATTATTTTGCGGCGGTTTGGGTGGCAGTTAAACCGCCGCAAATCACTTGACTAAAATGTCACGCTAAAAGTTTAACAACGGTTTGGAAACCGGCGCAAATGGTGAAGGGTGATAGTTAATAGCGGCGGTTACAAACCGCCGCAAATGTTGATTAATAGCGACGATTTCAAACCGCCGCAAATGGTTAATACTGACGGTTTGTGTAGCCATAAATTTTTACTGTCACAAATTTTATTATCATTAAATTGCTAAAATTATTGCGACGATTTGTGAAACCTCCGTTATTAGTTAACATTATGCTCAACCAATTTGTGCAATTTGAAATCATCACAACTAATTTAATTCAAAAGGTATTAAGAACAAACCAATACATCAAATGCAAGTTTATCTTGCTAATGTCTAAGCAAATACAAATCCTTAATATAAAAAAATCTTAACAACAGTAGACTTGTAATCTAAAGAAAAAAAGACTAAGGGTTGGAAGATGATGATGGTCCTTCATTTTGGGGTTCATGACTAGCCTCGGAAAAACACCTTGCTTCTAATGGTGAGCCTATGTCTGTTGCTGAAATTAAATAAAACGTCAATATTAGAAGTTTGATCCTGTAAAAAATATTATATGAAACAAAACTTAATTGCAAGAAAAGACATTGCTATCGATCCATCAAATTATAGATTAGACATAAGAAAACCGAAATATAAACATATTACTTGAGTGAAGTAAATGAAAATATTTAATTACAGTGAAGTCATCATGCAGTGAAGTGAAAAGAAAACAAAAGAAAATAAAACATTTAACATTTAATATTTAATCAAGTAATTATGGCTCGCTATAAAAGCAACGACCCCAACAGCATAGGGATCACAATAACATTTACCTAGGTATCAATTGATGATCAGTATGCTGCATTGCGACCATGTTAACCTATACTGGTAGCACAAAATAATAAATAGAATTTCAGGAAAAGAGAGATACTTATAAGACAACATAACCGCCTATCACTAGAAAATATGTTCTATGTAAATGAGGATCATGCAAGTCATCATTTACTTTTCTATCTTAGACCATCTGAAAATGCATTATGTTTCATCATAGCCAACACTCTAGGGAACAACAATTCAGATTAAAATATTTTGAGTGCTAAAGAAAAACAAAGACCTTTTACATTACCTTTGCAATGCTCTGGTGCCGAATACATTCTCTGAGCATTAGTCCATAAAATGTAAAGCCATATTCATGTCTTCATACCTTTATGCACAATATGAGATATACATTAAAAAAAAAATCATAACATAGATCTAGTTGGAGTAAATGTAGATGCATTTTTTAAATTAGTAGAACAAGGAGAAAAATCCTAAATCTAAAAAGGATAAGGCATCACAACAAAATTAAAAGGAAGGTTGAAAGATAGGCATAGATCAAAACAAGATTTTATATTTCACTTAATACTATTGTAAAAAAATATGTGAATTTTTCTTAATTTTCTTTGACGTTGTAAAGTCATAATAAACACGAAATGAAATATAATCTTAATTCCTCTAATGTCACGAAATCATTACAATTTCATAAAACTTTTTTTCATGCCTCTGAATATAGATACATAGTTTCTTCCTTATTTTATAGTACAATGACTCAAATTGGGTCCCTAATGTTGGGAAATGCCAAAATCAAGCTCCTTTTTGGTAAAATGCATAAATCAAGCTCCTTCCACTTTTCCGGGCCAAAATACCCTCAACTATTTCACCAAGCATGCCTATGAGTGATGCTGAAAGGAATCTATTGCAACAAATCATATGTCACTCAACCCTAGTGATTGAAAAATGATGGTACATATGAGCTGATCCAAACAAAAAAAACTATAATGCATACAAGTTGAATGAAATGGGCTTAAGATAGAATTAGCAAAACTAGTAATTGAGGCATACAAGTTGAATGCTCAGAAACGTCATCAGTCACATTGATTTTCCAGTTCTTCAACAAAAACTGAAGCATTGCTATGTCAATCATATTTCAAACAGGAAATAGATTTGCCATAAGAATCATAAATTACCGAAACAAAATTATCACGGTAAGAGGTTTGGAAACTTCAATGATGAGGCGAACGGAGATGGCGATATGGCGAAACAGAGGGAGAGGGAGAGAGGGATACCTTCAATGATGTTGTGTGTGAGCCGTGACACCGAGATGGCAATAGTGTGTGAGGAAGGGAGAACGACGAACGAAGAACGGTGAGGCGAACGGTGAGGGCGAGCACGGGCGAAGGCAACGAACGGCAAGGCGAAGGCAGCGACGGTGTTTAGGGCAAGCACACAGTTTTCCACTCCTTAAATAGTATCGATTAATAACAAAAAATATTAACAGATAAGTATTATACGTTATAATTTAGAAAGTTAACAAAAAAAATATTAAAAAATGAAAAAAAATTATTAGCAAAATAAATAAATAAATAAAATTTATTTTTATTTTCGAATTTTATATCTTTTTAATAGCTAATAATTTTTTTTTAAAAAATAAATAAATACTTTAGTGCAACATTTAAAATACAAATTAATTCTATAAATTTTTGAGACAATTTACAAAATCGCCACCATACGGTAATTTTTTGCAACGGTTTCATAAAATAGCCGCTGCATGTTAAAATCTGATGTGACCGTCACATAAATCGCTGATAGACTATAATAATATAGCGACGGTTAACATGAAACCGTCGCTAACTTCTATTATTTTGCAGCAGTTACCAAACCGTCGCAAACACCGTCATAAAATACATATTTTGCGGCGGTTTTGTAAACCGCCGCAAAACAACCGTCGCGAAACTAACTTTTTGGTGTAGTGGTTGCCGCCTCCGCTTGTCGTCGCGTGACACACGCCACGCTGCAACTCACGAAATCTTGATGACTTTTGTGCCAGTTTCGAACAGCCAGCGGAACGGTAGGCATCACCTGTGTCGTCTGGCATCCGAACGAAATTTTATTCCATGTATTAGAATATAAATTTGATTTTTTACAATTTTTTACAATTTTTATTTTTTCTAGATTTTTTAAATGATATTTAAAACAATAAAAATAATTTTCAAAAATTAATTAATAAATTTTATTAAATTTTAAATGTATTTTTATATATTTTATTATGATAAATATTTATGTGAGGAAATGTTTTATTTAAACATTTCCTCACATAAACCGCGCCTCGGCTTGCGCTCGTGAGCCCTAGCGCAGACGGAGGCTGCGCGTGGCGGTCGGCGGCTCAGGCGCTGTCCGGCAGAACTGTCAGCGGCGTCGGAGGAGTCCGGCGACTCTTCTGGCGGCGCCGGAGGAGTCTCACGACGTGACGCACGTTCCCGTGGGCGTTTCTTCCGGCTGTGTGGGTGTTTCTTCCTCTGGTGCTGGATATTGCCGCTTTGCCTGTCGCCGCGTTATGCACGCCATGTTGCAACTCACGAAATCCTGATGACTTCTGTGTCGGTTTCGGACAGCCAACTGAACGATAGGTATCGTCCGTGTGCTCGGCATCGGAACGAAATTTTATTCCATGATTAAATGAATAAATAGTTCATTTATATAATTATTATATATATAATAATATTTTTATTAATATATATAGTTATGATTATTTAATCTGAATATTGGAGAACTATAAATTTGATTTAATTTCTAAGCTGGATGTTCATCTAATTCACACTACTTATATTATATTATGATGTATAAATTTTAATTTAAATTATTAATTGATCAATTTTATTTAGAAAGCTATATTTAATTAATTTTTTTAATAATTATTCAATAATGAAAAATTTATATAAAATCAATATTCAAGTCATTTTAAATTATGCACAAAATTTCCGATGGTATTCCAAGGCTGTGATTTTCTGATACTACTAGCTATTAGTAAAGCCATTTATACTCGATGAAAAATTACTTCACTAAAACAATGGTCAAGTAATACTTTGTTTTTGGAAGTGGATATATGTATCTTGTAAATATGATTACAAACTGTACATAAAGATCTAAATATTGCTATAGTTTTTTACATCAGACTTTCCTAATTGGTACATTCTATTAACAATCAAGTGAAGGAAAAGATGTGAAAAAGAAAGTTGGGATGTTATACATGCACATACGTTAGTAAAGTTAATCTAAAGATGAAATGAAAGTTCAGATGGCATAAAAAGATTATGCCAGATTTTTAGAAATAGAAAAAAAGAATCTTGATGAAGTTTGAATGAAAGCAACTAATGATGCTGCAAAGATAAAAAAAACACATATCTACTGACTAATTGACTTGGTAATCGTGGCTGTTTTCCAATGTTAGAAACTATGAAAGATTACACCAAGAAACAATTCAAAAAATGGAAGATACGAAAAGATGAATCCAAGATTCATAAAGTTGTTAAAGTTATTAAGGTTTTCAGAAATTTCCAAATCAAGATTTGATAACAAGATGTTATTAGTGAAATGTTTTTGAATTTGAATTATAAAATTTCAAATCTAGATGATTGTTCAAACTTTATGATATAGCTATTGCACGGATATAAACATCTTATTTTTATTTTTTTTTTAAAATATTGAAGGGAGAATTCTTAGTATCTAATGTGTTTCTGTACTAACGTAGTTTTTAAAGATCTCACAAAAGCTTTCATGTATATTTCAATTGCTTATGTGTTATTCTTTAGCATAAAGAACACAGTATTCCTATACCGTGCACAGAATACATGGATGCATATTTATTCTATTACAGAAATGCCGCAAGATGATTTTTTTTTCTATTTCCTTCTCTTCCCTTAGTTTTTTTTTAAAAAAATAAAAAAAGAAAGAATTGAAGCTAATACAGTTAATGTGTGTGCAGGTGCTAATACTTTTAAGTGTTATACAAGCTTAACTTGGCTGGACATGCAAGCGCTGTGAAACTTTATACAAAACTTGACTAGTGAAAAGTTATGCGTGTTTTGTATAGCAGAAACACCTACTGGATGTGGTTGGAAGAGAGGATGCAAGTGAAGAGTGTTCATCCTATATAAATCTTGACATTGATATCTTTATTTTTGTTAGTTTTTGTTATTTCTGCTTTATCTGTATTTTGTTTTGCGCTTCTACACTACTGTTTCTACATTCTGCATAGGGATGACAATGGATAGGATTTAGTAGGATTTTATATCCTCCTTACCCTTCCCCATTTATTATATTCATATCCCCATACCCATATCCATATCCATCGGGTATTTAACTTTTATACTCATCCTCATATCCGTCGGAGGATCGGATATCTATATCTTTACCCATCATCCTATTACTATCTATAATTTTTTTTTTTATAAAAAATAAATTACTTTAATGTACATGTTTGCTCTTCCTCGTCTCATACTTTTTCGATCGGGTGAGCATTTATCATGAAAAAGAAGATGTGATATATGTTGGTGATCGAATAAAGATGTAAATTAAGTTTCTTTTAAGGCGGGAAACGAGCAAAATTTTTTTTATTTCCCAATAAAAATGAGGTGAGTATATATATATATATATATATATATATATATATATATATATATCAGGTATCTGGTAGGGTATGGATAGGATTTTATCATATTCGCCTCTATATTCATATCCGAAAGTATTCATACTTAAATACCCAATTACTATAATTGAGTTTAAAAATTCTCTCGATATCCTCCTCTATTTTTTGTAATGTAGAAATTCTGCTTTGCACCGTGTGAAACCTCATTATGATAGCATCTTAACTTCTGTTTTGTTTTATATAGTAGTCTCTTCTTCCTGTGTGCTTCTGCATGTTCATTTCTTTATTTGAATTGAAAAATGCTCTAATTTGCTCAAGTAGGAGGAATCATTTGTAACCTAAATCTTAGCTTATTCTGAAATTGCAAAAAGTTAACAAAGTCAAAAATGACAAACGGGAGTCATCATATAAGCTGAGATAATGCATAAAACTATGTGATTCAAACCTGTGTTAGGAACCAGCTCCAGTTGGTTCAAGTGAATATCCACAGTGAGCTGTTCGGAACTTGACAGTAGTGGCACAGCAGGTCTGGTCCTCACAGAATTGCAGTAGCAAAACCTCGTAGCCGCGATCACCTCTGAGGAGATACTGACTACTCTCTTTGACATTGGGAGTGATCGAGCCCCCGGACCAGATGGATATGGGTCGAACTTCTTCAAGGTAGCATGGACAACGGTGCACACAAATTTGTACGAAATTGTATAGGAATTCTTCACAACTAGCCGATTGCTCAAGCAATGGAATCACACGATGATCGTGTTGGTTTCGAAGTCTGATCATGCACCAAATGTCACCGATTATTGTCCGATCTCATGTTGGACGTGTAGGATAGAAAAGCGCGATAGAGGGGGGAGTTGAATATCGTTCGTTTGAAAAAAAATCTTTTACTTTTCAAACTCAAAGTATATACGCAGTGAAAAATAAAACAAGACAAGAAAGACTCAGGTGGTTTACTTGATTTGTAGTTCGGCGACTATTACTCCAAGATCCACGATCCCTTGGACCGTTTTCGAATGGGCAATCACTAAAATATCCTCTTTGAAAACCTTTCAGAGAAGGAGGAAATATGTACTAGAATAAAGGTGATAGTAATAGACTACTATCCCTTCAATAATACTAAATGCAAGTAATAAAAATATCGACAATTGAAAGATTGAATTCTGAGTGTAGGTTGTTGGAGAGCCTATCGGTGTATTAGCAGAACTTGAAAGATCGATATAGGTGTGCAGAGGGGGGGGGGGGGGTGAATGCACTTTCGCGGATCGTTTGATCTCTACACAGATGTTAGCGCAGCGGAAATAATATGCAAAGGAAATAACAATGCTAACAAAAATTCTTTTACTTGGTATCCACCCAGATGGGTGACTAATCCAAGGATCCACGCCGCGAGCACCACTTTTCACTATCGAAAAGTCTCCTTGAGGTGGAGAAACCTTTACAGCAAAAGCTTCCTCTTTACAGATGCAGAATTATGGTGGAGGAGCAAAAGATCACTCTACAATTGGGCAGCACTTCGTTACTGTACGGAACTGTACAGACACGTGTAACGAGGCCTCCTTTTATAGGTGAAAAGGACAGATTCACAGTCTATCCAGACTCGCACCAGTCGACTGCCCCTAGGGCAGTCGACTGGCCCAGCAGTAAATGTTGGCCAACGGCTAGCAAACAGCTAGCCAACGGCTAGTTTTGGGGTATACTAGTCGACTGCCCCAAGGCCAGTCAACTGGTCCGAGGCTGCGAACTCTCTGTGGGTTTTGGCAGTCGACTGCCTTTGGGCCAGTCGACTGCCCTGCCTCCCAGCTCAGCTCCAGCCACTCCGAACCTTCTCCTTCGCGTTTGCCTTCAGGTCTGCTCCCTTGGCTCGCCTCTTGAAGTCCTCTTCCTCTGGCTATTGTCCCTCGGATGCGCACACAAGCCTTCCCTTGGCTTGCCTCCATGCCACCCTTCACGTGTGCCCTTTGAAGTCCACTTCCCGGCTTGCCCTTGGAGCTCTCCTCCCTCGGCTCTCGTCCCTCGGATAGGTCCACCAAGTGTGATTTTTCAAGTCCATGTATCAAATACAACAAAACCATACAACATAACACTCTAACTTTAAACCTATTCACCCACACATCAAAACCATGATCTTTCAATCATTTAAAAGGCCGATTGCCTAAACAGAACTTACACAAACAAAGCAACAAAAAGAGTATAAGACGTGGAGAGAATTGATTATTTTAGTCTCGGACCTTGAGACTTCTTTTATAACTTTTTCATTCGGTTAACCAATACTTTTTCGGTCAATCGACCTTCAGAATTTTCCTGGCTTCGCGCCCATGTTCTTGATCTGCCTAGATCTCATCTTTTGCAAAATCAACCTGTATCGGTCGACCGAATCCCTATTCGATCAACTAAACACCAAGAACTTGCTTTTGTTGTTCGATCTAATTTGCTATGATCTTATTTGATCTTCGATTACCAAATGTGTTTGGTCAACCAATCATATGTTCGATCAACTTTGTTATTTCCTCCCTTATGTGATTCTATCTTATCAGTCAACTAATCATACTATCGGTCGATTGAACCAATATTTCCTTCTTTGATTCAATTTGAATCTGATTTGATGTCATCACTGGGTATCAGTCGACTGAACCACTAGGTTTGGTCGGTTGAACCACTTGGTTTGGTCGACCGAACCTTTGGATCATGCCAAACTTCGTTTTTTTGCAAAACAAACTTAGCACAATATAATAACAATGATATTGTAAAACAAAGTTAGAATCATATAAGAATGCATACATTAATATAACAGTTAAGACTATCTGATCTCGACTTAGAAACCTCTGTTGATTTCTTGAGTCGGATCATCGTCTAAGGTTGTCCGGACTGGGACACATCCTCATTGTCTTTAGAAACAAAAGACCTCTTCAGGACTTTACTTACCCGCCAAACATCTGATCTGACTTGTTTGGTCTTTTGCTATGGTCCTGCTTAGTGTATGATCAACCTGATTGACTAAGACTTTCTTACAACACTAAGTTAGCACAACATATATAAAATATTAAAGTAAAACAGTATTAGCAATATTAAAGATTCATTAGTTCAGTCAACCGAAACCTGACCTACTGGGCATACGTGCTTGGAGTTTACTCCAAGGCTTCCCATCTGCCTAACATCTAGTTAAGACTTTTGCTTGTCAAACCTTCAGTTAGGACTAGTCACTGGGTAGACCTCTCACCGCTACCTAACCTCCAGTTATGAATAGTCACTCGGTAGATTTCTCACCACTGTCTAACCTCCCGTTAGGACTTTTCTTTGGCTAGGTCAACCTTGACCAAAATATATTAAAATTGTCACGACCCCAGAAGCTCATGCTTCCTCAAAAATCAAGCAGCATCTCCCCTGTACGGCGGACAATATGGGGCAAATGTACATACACTCTTATCACAAAAGCTTAGCCACAAGCGGCTAGCATCACAATATATAGATGTAAACATAACCACGCAGATATTAAATATCAACATAAGAGAATGGGTGGCTCAGCCACCTTAAACATGAAAGAAAAATCACAACTCAAAAAGAGAACTCAAATGTCTCTGTAATAATAACAAAATTAGTCCGAATACCTGATAAACAAATACAATGCGAAAACTCACCAAGTACCGAAATAAAAGCAACTAAATCAAATGCAGAAACAACTCAACTCTGGGGACTGGCAACTGGATCCTCTCTTGGCTCCAAAGAACGTAACTACCTGCTACCTGAAATAAAAATGGGAGGTAGCGGTGGTGAGTTTGGGCGGACTCTGCGGGTATATGAGTAGACCATAAGCATGACATAATAAAGGATATAATATGTAGAGAATCCAACATGGTACAGTCCATAAGGAATATAGAAACCTAAACATGCATAACATATATAGAACCACAGGTTATAAAATCGAATAACAACTAAACATGCATAAAATAACGCAACAACAATAAAATCAAGATATAGATGCATGTCAATCATGTGCAACAACCATAGCTCATATAAGTGCATCAAACACATGCATAAAAGAAATACGTATGCATATGATGCAATGAGATGTGCCACCCCTGATGCCAGTCAAGCAGTCAACACATCCCATCTGTGTGACCGAGTGGGTAGGGTTGTGACAACTGTACACACTCCAACAACAAATACCACAGAAGGTGTGGTTGAGTGGACAGGATGCTAGGGAGCCGACACTCCAGACCCCTGATACATAGGGGGAGCTATCAACAGCTACAATATCCCTCGAAAACAACGGTGAGGGTGAGCCACCAACGACTCTAATATCCCTCGAAAACAACGATGAGGGTGTCACTGTTTGGCATAACAGGACAGATGCTCACACTCTAACAACTACCACGACAACAAGTGGTTGAGTGAATCGAGCAACAATATGACTAATGACGGCTTAACCAAATGTAAGCCCAACAGTCGTTAGTATGTAACGTGCAAGTATGGTGCATGCTATACGATGCATGAACAACCGGAGAAACAACGATGCAATAAAATCCAATGAGTATACGATACATCAATACAACCAACCAAAAATCGCAAACCAACGATTATGTACCTACACTAATAGGTAGGATATTTCTAATGCCAAATAAACCTATCTGTGTTTAATGGACTTCTAAGTACTCGCGTACAAGCGGCACTTTACAGAACAGAAAACCAATAGAGGACTGTACATATACGAATTTGGAATACTCGAAGATCAACGAAGAATAAGTATCAACGGCGATTGTTAAAATATCAAACAACAAAGAATAAGGTCAAGCAACCTACTAGACATAATATAGCCATGCTTTTAAGGTAAAAGAAACTACTTGAGTACAAAGGAGAAGTACCCGCCTTATAATTGTAGAATTTCGTAAACGAGAACCTTCCACGATCAACTGAACGAGTCCGAGGTTAAGGTCCTGTATAAAGGACTAAATTCAGCTATTTATAAATTAATAAATTAGCTAAATAAAATACTAACATGATTAGGATTCACTCTAATTACAACATATACAATTAAACCAATCTCCTAAGAGCTAAACAAAAGAATCAACAGAAAACAATCCACGATAGTGAATGCTCATTACTCACATGCACTTGTATACAAAACTCTACTTACAATCTTTTAGCTCTAAGCTACCACTGCTCATCAGTTCACCACAGGTTACTTAAACACATCTAACTCATTAAATCCCTGACCAAACCAAACTAAATATCAACCATTAAATTTAGAACATCCCTCCCCCCTTGTAACACACGACAACCACCACCAACATCGAGACCAACATCTACATCCAAACAACCACCATAAACACAACCTACCATAGTTACATCCATCACAAAGCCAGGCAATAATCTGCACCTAGCTAGAATTTGCCATCCCATATGTAACAGAACAAAATTATTGCTAAACATATAAACCTTACCTTGGTTGCTCATGGTAGAATAAAGAAACCAAAACCCACACCTCACGACAAAAACCAATCTAAACGAAGCATAACAAGCTTAGACTTATCTCAGATTCTTCCAATTTCCAAATCAAGCTCCCAAAACCACCATTCACAAGATCTACACCAACAGCAAGATAAATTGCAAATAAATCGACTCACCCTC
Organism: Boesenbergia rotunda; assembly: GCA_024364735.1. Taxonomy (NCBI): domain Eukaryota; kingdom Viridiplantae; phylum Streptophyta; class Magnoliopsida; order Zingiberales; family Zingiberaceae; genus Boesenbergia; species Boesenbergia rotunda. The sequence continues at coordinate 239,738 of JAGFNQ010004332.1, forward strand.
AACCGCCTACTGCGCACCTTGACGGAGAAGAAGAAAAATGAGTAGGGGAAGCACCCAATCCACTCTTGATCAAGGAGAAGGAAACTTTAGCATTTTAGGGCTGGCGGCAGCAGTGGTTTTGCGAGGGAGAAGAAAACTACGCGAGGCCAGCGACGCCTAACACCGTAACCCCCTCTCTTCTTCTCCTCTCTATTCTTCTTTGTCTTCTTCGGGTGCACGGACGAGACGCTGGGCGAAGAAGGTCGCGTGGTTAGGGTTCGCGAGCGTGGCAGCGGTGTCGGGGAGAAGGAACCGGCGAAGAGGGGAAATCGGTGGGGAAAAACTGAAAGGGGAGAGGGCTTTAGGGCTATATATATATATATATATATATATATATATAATGATTTGCCTTTTTACAATATAGCCCTCTAAGTTTGATTAATCCAAACAAAGCCCCTAAGTTTCAAATTTTACTTTTTAAACCTTTTAATTTCGATATTTAACAAAACATAGCGAAAACAAACATCAAAACCCTATATGTCGATTGCATTAACATCATGACAGTGTGCAAGATAATTTCCAAGGTATTGGCAAAATTGTTGCGAGAAGTGATGAGTAGTCTACTTGATCTAGCATCGACTGCATATGTTGAAGATCACTCCATTATTGAGAACATCCACTTTGCACAGGCATTATTACGGAAATATGCACGAAAAAGAACTTCCTGAATGTGTGTACTCAAAGTGGACCTCTAAAAGGCATTTGACTCGATGGATTAGTCATTTTTACTTGTCGCTCTTTAAGGTTTTATTTTCCCATAGCTGTTCATTGCGTGGATTGAGGAGTGTATCACCATCGTCTCCTACTCAGTGGGAATCAATGGTGTAATGTATCGGTTCTTCATGTTAGTGCAGTTTGTACTAACAGTCAAACTTGTATTTTGATGAATGACAAATAGGTTAAAGTTAGGTTTATTATTTTCTAACCTGGTTACCGAGTGTGCTGGATTGAAAGGTTTAAAACCTGACGCTAGATTGAAGTCCAGGTGATTGAGTCCTGAAAGGAAGCCTAGTTGGGTCCACGGGGCCTGACAACTGGCTGAAGCCCATGTTGGTGGAGACTTGGCTGAAGACTTGATGGGTTAAGAAGCTAAGTAAATCTACACAAGGTAAGTGAGGTAAGTCACTAGAGGAGTGAATTCCGGTGAGGACGAGTCACTAGTAGGGGCTTTAAGCGCAATCCAGCTTAGAACCATTTTGGAGTTCTAAGCCGAGACTTTGACTAGATCTTGATCATAGGAAAACAAGGTCTATTTAATACTGAACTTGTTTAGTCCATTTTTGTACTTGTGCTAACCTTGTCTTGTAGGGAATATCTTGTTTTGGACTAACACATTTGCAGGGTTTAAACTATAAAATTAAGCCTCGGATGAACAGTGCCCGAGGTCTCTCAGTTGAGATTGGAGGCGCCTTCAAGGAGCTGAAAGCGTCTCCGCAAAGTTGCTGCTGAAGATAAGGGTACAGCAGTTCGAGGTGCCTCGGTTGGGAACTAAGGCATCTCACTTCTAATCTGAGGCGCTTTCTAGAGGATAAACAACGACGACGATCAGATAGAATTTGCTGGATCCGAGGCGCCTTAGATGCCCTATATAAGGACTTCGAATTCAAATGTTCTATAACAAATTTTATTCTTCAACACTTGAGCTCCTGCGATCGTTCTGCTTCCTCTTCTTCTTATTGCGGCCCTGCTTCGACTTGCCTATGCCCGACCATTGCCGGAAGTCCGACGCCAACATACGAGCCCGATCAAGATTCTTCTAAAAGTGTTGGGTAACGAAAGCTTCAAATTGTACTTATTTCATATATTTGTGCAAGGATAGTGTAGAGTGTTGGATCGAGAAAACACGATAGAGGGAGGGGGGTGAATATCGTGAAAATGTTTCGGATTAAGAAAAGAGAATACGCAGCGGAATTAAAACATACACACACAGAACACAAGTGGTTTTACTTGGTTCGGAGTCGCGGTCGGCTTCTACTCCAAGGCCCATGGTCCTTGACCGTTTACTGCGGACAATTCTATATTCACGCAAAGGTTTACAGAGTATAGTACAGAAATTTTACAGTGCGTAAATGACAACACTTTTCGTTACCGACGCTCGATGTAGATTGTACTTCGGAGCAAAGGGTCATCATCGCACTAGAATCCTGAGATCGGAGTTTGTCGGAGCAGAGCGCTTGAATGAAGAGCGTAAAGGCGTTGAAAAATTGATGTTCTGAAGCCTTGAGGTCGAGCCCCTTTTATAGTGCTCCTAGGGGCGCCTGGGACGTCGGGGGCGCCTGACACGTGCCTTCAGATCCGAGAACTTCTATCCGAAACTTGGTCAGCGCTATCCCCTTCGAATCGGCTCTAGAGTTGACGGGGGCGCCCGGGATGTTAGGGGTGCCCTCCTTGACTTGGTTCGCTGGCTTCATACTACTTTGCTTCGATTGCTTTGACCTTGGGCGCCCGGGGCCTCCGGGGCGCCCTGCCTAAGGCTGTTTCGATGCACTTCTTGATTCCTTTATTTTGTCATTTACCTTGGGCTCCCGGGACCTCTCGGGCGCCTGGCCTAGCTTCCTGCCCTTCTCCTTTGGGGCGTTCTGAGCTACAGAAACACGTTCCCTTGGTCCCTACATTCAAGGTTAGTTCCAAAACAACAAGGCAAGAATATTAGTTGATTTCTACAGCCGTAGCTGTCTTGGTTCTGACTTCGGGTCTCTCAAATGGAACCCTAGGTCGTAGCCGTAGCGAAGGGCTGCTAGGAGTTGAAGACCTGGTGAAGGACTGCTAGGCACCTAGCGAAGGGCTGCTAGGCATTGAAGACCTAGCGAAGGGCTGTTAGGCACCTGGCGAAGGGCTGCTGGGCAAAAGTCCAACCGGAGGAGCCAGTTGGCAAAAGATAAACTCTCCTGAGAGGAGTAGGTGAGGGCGTCGGTTCGACCTAGGGTTCCACCTAGGGTTCCATTTGGGAGACCCGAAGTCAGAACCAAGACAGCTACGACTGTAAAAAATTATCTAATACTCTTACTCTGCTATTTTGGAACTAACCTTGAATGCAGGACTGAAGGAATGTGTTTCTGCAGCTCAGAACGTCCCAAAGGAGAGGGGCAGGTAGCTGGGCAGGGCGCCCCCAAGGTCAAGACAAAACAAGGAAGCAAGAGTTGCTTCGAAACTGCAGTAAGCAGGGCGCCCCGGAGGCTCCGGGCGCCCAAGGTCAAAGCAATCGAAGCAAAGTAACTAGAAGCCAGCAGACCAAGTCAAGGAGGGCGCCCCCAGTGTCCCGGGCGCCCCCATCAGCTCCGAGGCCAAATCTGGAGGGATAAGCACTGACCGAGCTTCAAATGAGGTTTCTCGGATCTGAAGGCACGTGTCAGGCGCCCCTAGCGTCCAGGGCGCCCCAGGAGTGCTATAAAAGGGGCTCAACCCCTAAGGCTTCGACAATCAATTTTCCAACGCCTCTACGCTCTTCATTCAAGCGCTCTGCTCCGGACGCCTCCGATCTCGAGATTCTAGCGCCGACGACGCCCCGCTTCTCAGAAGTACGATCCACACCGGGCGTCGGTAAATAATACCTGCCTGAAGAAGTCGAGTCACCTCTTTCTTTACAACGTCCAAAATAAGTGGATTAAGTCTCCTTTGTGGCTGCCTCACAGGTTTCACATTTTCTTCCAAAAATATCTTGTGCATACAGATAGCTGGGCTAATACCTGATATATATGATAAAGTCCACCCAATCGCCTTCTTGTAATGCCTCAGGACCTGCAATAATTTCTCTTCCTGCTCTGACTCCAAATGATGTGAAATAATAACTGGAAAATTCTGCTTCTCTCCTAGATACACATACTTCAGATGGTCTGGAAGTGGCTTAAGTTCAATCTGGCCCTACTCAGTGGGTATGAGTGATCCTTGGGGCTCTGTGCAATCCCCTACACTATCAACATCTATCTTTGTTCTAGCAGTCTTCAGAAATTGTCTTTCTAAAATAAGTGGAGAACGGTGTGCAAGATAATCTCCCTCCATATCCATAATATAAAAATCTGCAGGAAATATCAGCTCCTTAACCTTCACCAAAACATCTTTAATCATACCGGCTGGGTGGGTCTGGCTCCTGTCTGCTAACTGTATCACCACACCAGTAGGCTGTATAGAGCCTATACCAAGCATTTGGAATACTGACATGGGCATCACATTAATGGAAGCTCCTAAATCCAGCATAGCATCATGAAACATGGTCCTCCCTATCTCACAAGATACAGTAAATACCCCTGGTCTTCACACTTCTGAGGAATGGAGTGGATAAGTGCTGAAACATTCTTCCCCAAGCTGACTAGCTCATTTTCCTTAAGCTTCTTTTTGTGAACACACAAATCTTTCAGGAACTTAGCATACTTAGGAATCTGTTTAATCATAGTCAACAAGGGTACATTGATCTCTACCTTACTGAACAACTTCACTAGCTCATTGTACTCCTTAGCTTTCTCCTCTTCCACTTGCTTCTTAGCTTGAGTTTTGCGATGAGGGAAAGGTAAGGGAACAGAAATTTCCTCCTCTTGAACCGAAATGGAAGGGGCTGAATTTTGAGCTGCTGTCCCTCTTGATGGAGCTGTTGTAAAATCTATTTCGGGGGCTGATTACTCCCTCTTTTTCCACCAAAATCAAAGGATTACTTGAAGAAGGAGTTAGGCCCGGACTAGGGGTGGAACCAACTGAATTTTGAATGATTTCATAACTGTTTTGGGCTGGAATTGAAGGTGCTGTCCCATTTTCAGAAAAACTGCTCTTGGACTTCTTTTTAGTTGAAGTAACCTTCCCACTCCTCAAAGTAATAGCACTAACATTTCCCTTTGGATTGGGTGTAGCTTGAGAAGGTAGTTGGCTTGATCCTTGAGCTTGACTTTGATTTATCCCACTTGCCAATTGTCCAATTTGTCTTTCAATGTTTTGTAAAGCGCCAAAAATATTCCATTACTGTGTTTGTTGGAATTGGGACTGTTGAGGCTAATAGGAGGGCTGAATTTGTTGTTCAAATGGCTGATAGGTAGGCTGGAATGTTGGTTGATTTTGCTGAGAATTATGACCTTGAAAATTCTGATTTTGAAGTGAATTGGTTGTGGTGAAGATTGAAATTGATTGGGCTGAAATCCTTGATTTTGTGGCTGAAAACTTTGATTCCAAGGCTAGAAATTTTGCTGCGGTTGTTGGAATTTCTACTGTAAAGGTTAATATTGCTGTGGATAATTCAAATTCCCTTGGAATCCTTGTTGATTCCCTTGAAACGGTTGCTGGAAATTTTGAAATGTTGGCTGGAAATGCTGATTTTGGTACTGTAATTGCTATTGTTGGGGCTGAACTTGATGAAAATTTTGTTGGGGCTACTGAAATTGCTGTTGTGAGGGGTTTTTTTGGTAAAACGAATTTCCATACCTTAGATTTGGATGATCTCTCCAACCAGGGTTATAAGTAGAAGAATAGGGATTATTTTGGGATTGAAATTGCCCCCTAACCAATGCCGCTACTGTCTCATCTTGTTGGAGGTTGGGGCATAAATCTGAATTATGTTCTTGACTAGAGCAAATACCACATACACTAATCACTTGGCTTGATTGTGGAGGTGCCAAAAGATTTGGATTTTGACTTGCATTATTAAGACCCATTTGCTTAATCGCTGATGTGAGCTCTATCAATGCATTATTAATCTCCCTTTGTTCATTAGAAGCCACCTGAACTTCATTAACTCCTCTAGTAGATAATGCTTTGCTTCCAAACTGCTGAGAATTTTCTGCCATGTTCGAAATAAGCTCCCTAGCTTGATTTGGAGTTTTGTTGACTAGCGCTCCTCCAGCTGCAGTATTTATCATGATCCTATCCATCTGTAGAAGTCCCTCATAAAAATACTGAATAAGTAACTGCTCACTAATCTGGTGCTGTGGGCAATCGGAGCAAAGTTTGTTGAATCTCTCCCGGTAATCATAAAGGGTCTCCCCCACCACTTGATGAATACCATAAATGCTTTTTCTAATGATTGCAGTTCTGGATGCTGGGAAATATTTCTCTAGGAATGCCTTCTTCATAGAAATCCAGCTAGACACATGCCCAGTAGGTAAGTAGTAGAACCAATCTTTTGCTGCTCCAGTCAGGGAAAATGGAAAAGCCCTCAGCTTGATGTCTTCCTCTGAAATACCCTGAGGCTTCATAGTGGAGCAAACAACATGAAATTCATGCAGGTGTCTATTTGGATCTTCTCCAGATAATCCTTGAAACATAGGTAACAAGTGGATGAGTCCAGATCTAAGCTCAAAATCACCGGTCAGCTCTGGATAAGCAATGCTGGAATACTGAAAGGTGTCATCTAGTGCTGCAAGTTCTTTCATGGTCTTCTGGTGGTCTGCCATCTGATCAACTGAATAAGCTGAGATAGACTGAGTAGGAAGAATGTCAAGAGCCTCTGAAACACTGAGTTGGTTCCTCCTAGCTATGAAAGTTATTTCAATCTCTGGGTCAAAGTCCTCTAGACCACCTCCTGCTGACCTGGTCATAAAATCAAAACAAATCGCAATAAAAGTATATAGAAAGATGAAACAAGTAAAATCAATCACAAGATATAGCGGTAAGCACAAAAAATGAATCAAGAAAGATATGAAATAAGCTCACAAGCAAAAATCAAATAACTCACTACTAGTTCCCCGGCAACGGCACCAATAATTTGATGGACCCAAAAGAGCTGTCACGAATGTGGGTCTCAAATTTAGTTATTTGTAAAACTGGAAACCCTTTTAGCTAGCAATGAATAGAAATGTAGTAAAGGGGCCACATGTCGTATTTTTCCTAGGGCTAGTTAAGGTTGTTTGATTCGATCTCGAATTTATGTGTAGTTGATATTTTTGGGTTTCAAATAGAACTTGGGTTTTGGTTTCAATTAGAAATGAAAATGCAATGGAAAGAAAGAGAGCTTAACTAAATGAACTAAACAAGTAAATGCAACTAATGAACTCAACCAAGGTGAAACTTAATCAATTAAAGCACTTAACTAATTTTGGAAAACAAGTCTGATTTCAAATGCAAAACAAATGCTCTAAGTAAATGAATAAAAGCAGTGCATGGCAATTTCCGCAAGCAAACAAACTTAAAACTAATGCTAGCTATAAAATTTAACAATCAAACTTAAAACAACTCAACACAAGCTAGTTACACATTCGGGAGCAAACCAATGCAAAAAAAAAATTAAGCACTACTGAATATAATTCTAACTGAATTCAAGCATCAAAGAATACTCGAAATTTCATCTGTCTTGACACTAATCAATGCCGTAGCTCTATCTTGATACACAAGGAAGAAATGAATCAAACTTGATACTCAAGGGAGATGCTTGTGTGCCAAGAACTAATGTTAAATGCAGAAATTATAAACTGACATTGCAGAGATAAACTGTTCAATTCAGCTGGGAATATGAGGCTTTAAGTGAAGTGTTGTGCATAAACTGTAAGAATTCAATGCTAGCTACTGATCATTCAAGAACAAACCTACTGCAAAACTGGCACGCAGGAAGGCAGAAACTATGTGCAGAATTAAAATACAGCAGCAAAATTTGATGCAAAATCACTCGAAACAACTGTAGACAAGTTCTCGAATCTAATATTCAGAAATGATGAACTTAGAAATGAAGAAATGGGGCTAACAAATTCAGACACAGCTGACTGAAGAACAAATTCAGAAACGCAGAAGAAATATTCAGGAAATAGAATCCGACTGCAGAAATGAACTGCAGCTAAATGCAAAATCAAACAAGCAAGCTCAAATTCAAGGATACAGATCTAATGTTTCAGGTAAGATGTTGGAAAACTAATTTTCACTAGTTTACAATTAAGAACTCAAGAGAAGAGAAGAATTGATACGCAAGAGGAAGGACTGATACGCAGCTAAGAATTGGCACGCAAGCAATGTAATGTGAAACAAACTGAAATTAAATCTAATCTTTTCACTAACAGGCTTCTATCTGATACTAATGCCAAATTGAAAGGCTACTAACTGCAGAACAATTCAGGAAACTAAGTATTCGGATACAAAAAATTCAAAACTGAAATAACTCGTAGAAAATTGAAACTACTGCATAAGAAATTGAAATTCAGTAAGAAACTAAGTCTCGATCCATCCCTTAGCTCAAGATCCCCTTGCCGTCACACAAGAGCGAGCCAAGAACCCCTTCAGCTCAACAGATCAATGGAAAAACGACCTCAATTTCAACTCTGCTCACAGACTGCACTCATCTGGAGAAAACCAATCGATCTCTTCGATCTCGCGATGTCGAGGTGTGATGATGATTTGGTGATGGTCAGAGCATACCAGAGGACCTTCCAGTAAACTCCGATGGAAGGGTTACTCATTTTAGCGTAATGATGAGATTCAACTTGAAGGCAATTCACGAAATCTCATCGCGAGCGTGTCCTTCCCTCTGGCGGCTTGGCCGCCGGCGGCTGATTTTTCTGCTGCGATGCAAGCTGGCTTTCCTCCTCTGGTTTCTATCAATGCTTCTATCCCTTCAGCGCACATCAGCGATGGAGCTTCTCTACAAAATACTCTCATCGGGGCGGCGTCTGGAAAAGATCCTTTGGCTAAAGCTAAACCTACTCAGAAGCTTACAACAGATGATGCCCCAGACAGTTCTCCTCCTCAAGTAAATCAGAAATCAAAACTATCGTATGCTGAGGCTGTTAATCCCGTTTCTCCCAGATCGACCAAGAAGAACTTTGTGGATGTGGGAGCAAATTTCAAACCGATTTCAATCTATAATAATAAACCTGGGATTTTCTATTCGGAGGACGAAATTACAGGTATGGCATCCCCTTTTCAACACTCTTTAATCGGCAAATTCTTAGGGTGGCGACCGAATAAGGCAATAATTGACCAAGCTTTCAGTAGTCTCGGGCTTTCTGGTTTCTATAATATCCGTTTATTACGCTCTGGGTTTATCTTTATACACCTCAACTCTATTGAAGACATGGCGAGAATTTGGTGCCGTGGAGTATGGTCCATTGGAGGTGTTCCACTGAGATTCTTCAGGTGGACGCCACATTTCTCATATGATGTAGAGCCGGCTATTGCTCCAATTTGGATACAGCTGCCAGATCTTCCTATACATATGTTTAATAAGCATAGTTTGTTTTCAATGGCTAGAATCGTTGGGAACCCAATTAAGATGGATGAAGGTACAACGGATGGAACCAAACTCTCTGCTGCTCGCATCTGCGTGGAGCTTGATCTGTTGAAACCCAGAGTTGAAGAATTCTGGATTGGCATTGGGGTTGAGAAGCGCCTTCAAAAAGTTTTTTATGAAAAATTGCCCAAATATTGCGTGAATTGTATGCATCTGGGACATTCAATAGATGAGTGCTATGTTAATGGGAACAAGACAAAACCATCTTGGTTATCTGATGATAAATCTAAAGCCGTGGAAGATGAATTGAGACCTCTACCTAATCTTAAGTCTTATCATAATACTAGCCTTTCTTCTTTAGAAGTGCAATCATTTGATGTTGATGTGAAACAAGCTGGGGAAAAAAATGGGTGCTGAAAAAGAAATGTTCTGATTTCAGTGGGAAGGAAGTCAATATTGCTGATAAATTCTCAAATCGTTTTCAACCATTAGTTGACTTAGATAGTGGCGATCAGGGAGGTAAAGACCCTTCTATTGCATCTCAAACTACTCCAAGCAGTGCTTTGCAGTGTGGTAATGAGGATAGAATCCTTTTGGATGTTGATGTTTCTAATAATGATGAAATTGTGCATAATGAGGACCTGGAAGTATTTTCATCAGAGGACAAAGATTCTAGCGCAAAAACCAATGAGAGTGTAAAAATTGTTGCAGGCCGAGGCATTAGCAGAATTTCAACAAGCTTCCTCAAATAAGCAGCCTTGGATTGAACATAACTTTGCAAATCCTGTTTTTAATGCTAAATCATTTGTGGAGGAGGAAGATTCAGATAATGAGGATGTGGAACAATTACAAAGATCATCTTCCTGCAATTTAGCAGATCTGATGAACAAAAAAATTGGCAAAGTCAAAGTGTTAGGGAAAGGGGAAAAAATCTTTTAAAGCTGCTGAGTCTTGCCATTTTGGCCTGGAAGATTTCTGAAGAGTCACTAGAAGTAAGACACAAAATCAAAATGCGTCTACCTCAAAGCCTTGTTAATGGCAGGTATTATTTGGAATATTAGAGGTATAGGTAATGAAGCTTCACTCAATAGAACACATTTTCTAAAAAAAAAGTTTCATTTAAATTTCTTGGCTATTCTGGAACCTTTTATTAAATTGGATGAAAATCTTATCACTAGGCGTTTAGGCCTTGCTTCTGCTATTAGCAATTGCTCTGGAAAAATATGGTTTTTATTTGATGCTAATATTGATCTTGAGCTGATTCATGACCACGAGCAATTCCTTCACATGAAAATTTGTTCTCAGATTTTTCCCATTAAAATGTTTATTACAGTAGTTTATGCAAAATGTAGTCAATCAGAGAGAGCAGTCCTGTGGGAGAAACTCTCAGATATTAAACCTGATGATTCAGAATTTTGGCTCATTGGTGGTGATTTTAATGTAATCTCTAGTCCAAATGAACATCGAAGGGTTTATTACAAAACCAGGCCAGTTAATGATTTTACTCCTTCCTTATGCTGCTGGTCTTATGGATGCGGGATTTGTTGGTGATAGATTCACTTGGACAAATAATAATATCTGGAAACGATTGATAGAGTTTTGTTTCTTCCTCTTGGTCGCCAAGGAGATGTTAGTGCGGGTGGAACATTTAAGCAGGGCTGCTTCTGATCACTGCCCATTGCTTATTACATTTCCAAATTTTCCTAAACCTGCTGCTTCCTTCGCTTCCAAAATATGTGGATTAAACACAATAATTTTTGCAAACTGTTTCATTGAATGGAGGCTGCCGTCTGCTGGCAGAGGTCTTGGAAAACTGCATCTAAACTCAAAAGGCTGAAAAATCATCTAAAATGGTGGAATTGGGAGATCTTTGGTAATATTCATGATAATATTTTAAAGCTGAAGAAAGCTTTGCTGAAGCTGAAAGAAATTTTGATTTAGAGCCTTCGGATACTAACAAAACAATTAAAATGCAGAAACAGGCTCAGCTCTTTAATTTGCTTCATATGGAAGAAATTTTTTGGCATCAGAAGGCGGCAGTTAAATGGCTGGCAGAGGGTGAAAGAAACACCAAGTTTTTTCATGATTTAGTCAATAAAAAAAGGTCAGCTAGTAGGATCTTTAGAATTTGGGATGAAGGAATTTGCTTAGATAAACCGGATCTCATCCAAGCTTCAAGTTCGGCTTATTTTGAAAAATTACTAACTGGGGAAATTCTCAATTGTGATGATGTTTGTTTTAATCATATTCCTTCTTTAATTGATGTGGATGATAATGCTTATCTGTCTAAACTTCCAGATTTGGAGGAGATCAAAAGTATCATATGGGAAATGTCTTTGAACAGCGCAGCGGGTCCGGATGGTTTTCCAACTCAATTCTATAGATCCTGCTGGGATATCATTAAGGATGATTTACTGGAAGCAGTTTTGGATTTTTTCAGAGGTAGCTCAATGCCAAAAGGTATGACAGCTACCACAATCATTCTAATTCCAAAAATTGATAATGCGCAACAATGGAAAGATTTCAGACCAATCAGTTTATGTAATGTTTCAAACAAGATTATTTCCAAACTTTAGCATCAAGACTAAGCAATTTCATGAATAAAATCATCTCTCCTTCTCAAAGCGGCTTTGTTTCAGGCAGATTGATCTCAGATAATATATTACTGGCTCAGGAGATTTTTCACAAGCTCAATTACCACGTCAGAGGTGGTAATTTAATCTGAAACTTGACATGGCTAAAGCTTTTGATAGAGTCCAATGGGTTTTTTTATTTAAAGTCATGAAAGCTTTTGGTTTTTCAAGTGACTTCATTGGGCTTATCAAACGTTGCATCTCAGAATGTTGGTTTTCTGTTAAAATTAATGGGCATCTGTCAGGCTTTTTTCATTCCAGAAGAGGTCTTAGACAGGGTGATCCCATCTCTCCACTACTTTTTATAATTGCGGCGGAATTCTTTCTAGAGGTTTGGATGCCTTGTTTAATAAATTTAACCAGCTTTATTTCACTTTGGGTTGTGATTTCAGGCTATCTCATTTAGCCTTTGCTGATGATGTGGTGATTTTTTTGAATGGATCAATCAACAACGTTAAGCGCATCATGAAATTTTTAAAGGAATATGAGACTTGTTCGGGCCAATCTATTAATGAAAGCAAAAGTCTATTTTTTCCTTCTAAAAGTATTTCAATTTCCAGAAAAGTTTCTATTGCTGCAATTTCTGGTTTTATGGAAGGTCAACAGCCTATGACTTATTTGGGAGCTCCTATAATAGCTGGTAACAAAAAGTCAATTCATTTTCACTCTTTAATTGGAAAAATCAACAAGAGACTTATGGGATGGAATATTCGCAAATTGTCTTATGGTGGCCGGTTAACTCTTATACAAAGTGTTCTAACTTCCATTCCATTCTACATTTTCCAGGTTTTACTCCCACCTTTGGTGGTACAACACCAAATTGAAAAGATATTTGCTAGTTTCTTTTGGGGTTCGGCCAATTCAAATAAGAAGATGCATTGGATAGCTTGGTCTGATATCTGTAAACCGAAGTTGGAGGGAGGCTTAGGTATCAGGAAACTTTCTGATATCACTACAGCAACCTCAATGAAGCTATGGTTTAGGTTTCGGGAACAAAGCTCCCCTTGGGCAAAGTTTCTTTTGAAGATGTATTGCCGGTCAGTTTCTCCTATTGTGGCTCCGGCTAACTGGAGGGCTTCCCCTTGTTGGCGCCGACTTGTTAAAATTAGATTTTTAGCGGAGGAAAATATCGGTTGGATTGTAGGTAATGGAAATATAAATTTTTGGTATGATACTTGGCTTGATCAAGGGCCTGTCTATAAACTATGTGAAGAGGTGTTAAACCCAAATTGGAAAGTGCACGATTTAGTTAGCTACCAAGGGTGGAATTCTGCCAAATTAAGAAGCTTGATTCCAGAATATTGTGTTGAGGAAATCTTGGAGTTTGATGTCCCAAAAAGTTCAGTAAATGTCTCTTCAGTTGGACAGAAGACAAATTTTAGTGATACCATACTTTGGAAACCAACTTTGAATGGCAAATTCTCTCTTAAGACAGCTTGGAATTGTATCAGAGAAGTGCAACAGCCTGTTGATATTTGGAAAGTCTGCTGGAGTAAAATCTTATCACCTAGTATATCAATATTCATTTGGCGTTTTTTACAAAGGAGACTGCCACTGGATGATATTCTACAACAAAGAGGATTTGTCTTGGCCTCCAAATGCCAATGCTGCCACGATGTTGAAACTTGGGATCACTGTTTTCTCACAGGACCGATTGCCAAAGAAGCGTGGAGTCATATTTCACAAATGTTTGGGGTTGATAGATATCAAATTCTGGAGCATTGGAAATCTGGAAATTCATGGTCCAAATTTGGCCATATAAAGGAGGTGATTCCACTTTTGATTTTCTGGTTTATCTGGAGTGCCAGAAATGACTCAAAACACCGAGGTATTAAACCCTTAGCTAACAGAATTATATGGAGAGTCAGCTCGTATATTCACCGTGCCATGTCAGCTGGGCTTCTCAAGGTTTCTCAGTGGAAAGGTTGTAGGCAGGCGATGAGCTCTTTGGGTTTCCAGGTGGAAAACAGGATATGCACTAATATATCATTAGTCTATTGGAGGAAGCCTAAACCTGGATTCTTCAAGGTGAATACAGATGGAGCCTCAAAAGGTAATCCAGGCCCTGCTTCTTTTGGGATTATTGTCAGGAATCATGAGGGTCATATTGTGTTAGCTAAGCATGGCAACATTGGATTTGCAACGAATGTTACAGCTGAGTTAGTGGCCATATTGAGAGGCTTAGAATTATGTCTGCACAATAGTTTATCCCCTATTTGGCTGGAATCAGATTCCCTAGTGGCTTTGAAAATGCTCCATTCTCCTTCAATTCCATGGAATTTCCGCAAGATCATCTCCAAAATAAAAAAAATTTTAAGTCAACAACAGATTTGGCTTTCTCACACATTCAGAGAAGCAAACTCAGCTGCCGATTATCTTGCTAATCAAGCGTTTAACTCTTCTGCAGAAATGACTCTTGGAGCAGGGGATATAGACAAGATGCTTAATGGTATTTGCAAAGTGGATAGATTAAATTTGCCATACATTCGTATTGTTAAAAAATCAGTGGAGCACTCAGTTGTCAGGGCTGCTGCTCTCTAAGCTTATCTTCCCCTGTGCTGTCTATGGAACCTCAAATATTCTGCAATTCCTTCTTCTGTCCAGGCTACCGTGCCAACCGGTTAATTAGTAGCCGGTTCTGCTTTTATAAGCTTCTCAGGAAGATTTTGGTCTTTCAGTATTGTTTCAGAATCTCTTTAAGAGATTGATGAACTTCTGTTACGGTTTCAGTGGCAAGGAACCAGAGTAAATAGCTAATAATTTTCGAACTTCCCTAAGTGGCTCGTGTACATATGTTTCTTTGCTGTCTTGGTAATTCTTCAAGAGTAGTTCAGCTTCTTTCTCTGGCTGTGGGATTTATCTGTTGCATGTTAGTGTGCTCAATATTATTGAAAGTGAGATGGCTTAGTTTGGCAAGCTGGCTTGTGTGCAGATTTGCCATCAATTTTCTGACATTCGAATCTATTCTAATCTTGATACTTATCAGTTAGTTCGGGTTTATCGGAGGAAGGCTTATCAGTTGGATCGGAAACATGTTGCTTGTCAAATCTGTTCTGAAACTGGTTTGGCTGCTCGGTTTTTTCGGGTCCAATTCAATTTGGCAGAGTGTGATTACGATAGTGCAGAGGGAAGCCAAATTTTGTCTTCCTGTGGGTTTTAAAAGTCCTCTTTGTATGGCTGCTTGGTTATTCTTTTGTAGAGGTCCTAAAAGATGTTCAGCAAGTGGACTGTCAGCTGTTAAAAATTAAATGCAGAGGAGTCATCTGAGTTCTGGAAAGCTATTCTGTTATTTTTCCTGGATTGCTATCGTGCATGTTGCAAAGGATTTAACCAAATCCTATTGCACAATTTTTATCTGAAACTTTCGTAATACTTGGCCTGATAATTTTTGACCATTTTGGACCATTTTCTTGTAGAGGCTTTCAAACTGAATTGCTGTTACAGTCCAAATTCTTCATTCTGGTTCCGTTTCTGTGAAGCTCTGTAAGAAAGACAATACTCTAGTGTTCTGCATCCAATTGATCTCCTCGGAAAAAGCATGAGAAATCACCAAAGACACCACAGTTAGAATGGGTTTTTAAATGGTTGTCTTGTATATAAGTATTTTAATCTTTCAATCCTCAAATGTGTAAATCAGTTGTTCCTTCACTGTAATCCCCCTTTTTAGAGGGTTTGGTTTGGCCCCCCCTCTAAAAATGGGTTTTCCTCTTCTTGAAATAAGATCCTTTTTCCTAAAAAAAAAAAAAAAAAATGAACCCATGAAGTCGGAAATGGATTCCATGTACGAAAATCAAGTATGGGACTTG
Source organism: Boesenbergia rotunda (assembly GCA_024364735.1). Classification (NCBI taxonomy): domain Eukaryota; kingdom Viridiplantae; phylum Streptophyta; class Magnoliopsida; order Zingiberales; family Zingiberaceae; genus Boesenbergia; species Boesenbergia rotunda. The sequence continues at coordinate 255,346 of JAGFNQ010004332.1, forward strand.
GTTAACCCACCTGAAGGGATTATGCCCATAGGGTACAAGTGGGTTTTCAAGAAGAAAACCGACATGGAAGGTAATGTTGTTACCTTTAAAGCTAGACTAGTGGCAAAAGGATATCGTCAGAAACAAGGAATTGATTATGACGAAACCTATTCGCCAGTAGCTATGCTTAAATCCATTCGGATGCTCCTGGCCATAGCAGCTCATTATGATTATGAGATATGACAAATGGATGTGAAAACAGCTTTCCTTAATGGAAACCTGGTTGAGGATGTATATATGATACAACCTGAAGGTTCCGCATCGATTGATAAAACCAAAATATGCAAGCTTCAACGATCCATATATGGACTGAAGCAAGCATCCAGGAGCTGGAACATCCGTTTTGATGAGACAATCAAAGAGTTTGATTTCTCACAAAATCCTGACGAACCTTGTGTGTACAAGAAGGTTAGTGGGAGTGCAGTCATATTCCTAGTGCTATATGTCGATGACATATTGCTTATAGGAAACGATATATCAGTCTTACAGTCGGTTAAAATTTGGTTGTCCAAAACTTTCTCCATGAAAGACCTGGGAGAAGCAACCTATATCCTTGGGATTAGAATCTATAGAGATAGATCAAAATGGTTGCTTGGTCTTTCGTAGTCTACATATATAGACCGAGTGCTAAAAATGTTTAGCATGTCGGAATCCAAGAAAGGTTACCTTCCCATCAGGCATGGGATCAACCTTTCAAAGTCTATGTGTCCGCGCACATAAGACGAGAGGATTTGCATGAATAAGATTTCTTATGTATCCGTGATAGGATCTATCATGTATGCTATGTTATGTACTAGGCCCGATGTATCGTATACTCTGAGCTTCACGAGCAGATACCAGTCGGATCTAGGAATGGATCATTGGGCGGCTGTCAAGACAATCCTTAAGTACTTAAGAAGAACTAAGGGTGTGTTCCTAATATATGGAGATGATGATATGGTGATACGTGGGTATACAGATGCCAGTTTTTAGACAGATAAGGATGACTCCAAATCTCAGTCTGGATACGTATTTATCTTGAATAGAGGAGCAATAAGTTGGAAGAGTTCCAATGTAACGCCCGCTTTTTTTTTCTTTTTCATAAGCGGCGTTACGTTAACATGCTTAGGGCATGTAGACATCATAAGGCAGCGGAATAACTTTAACTTATACATGCCCTGTTACCATTCTTAACTTAATGACATAGGAACCTTAGCATATTAACTTTGAACTTAAGCATCATATCATATCATGCCATACGTAACGTCATATCATAAGGTTCCATAGGTCATCATTCAGACATATAAGTAACCAAGGTGAAGTTCTAGCATAAACAGTAAACATAAAGTTTCCTGGGCCAAGTCACTACTACACACATGCGTTCTTGCCCTCCTGCTGCTTCCATCATTGTCCCCTTGAATGATCTGCGGTATAAGGAAATAAGACTATAAGCACACAGGCTTAGTAAGACTCTTTCCTACTCACAAAAACCATTCATCGTTCATCATCTCATAATGAGCACATGAAACTTTAACATACTTGGTGCTCTACTTAAAACATAACATCTTAATCACTTTAGCATGGCATGCACATAAACATGGTAAACATTCTAAGCATGGCATGATACATGACATAAACATAAACATAGTGAACATCCTAAGCATAGCATGATACATGGCATAAACATGAACATAGTGAACATCCTAAGCATGACATGATACATGGCATAAACATAAACATAGTGAACATCCTAAGCATAGCATGATACATGGCATAAACATGAACATAGTAGACCTTCTAAGCATGGCATAATTCATGGCATAAACATAAACATAGTAGACCTTCTAAGCATGGCATACATCATTTATTCTCATGCATATTTCTTAACATGAAGCGTAAGCATAAAATCTTATCATCATAGCATAATGCATAACATGAATGGATGCATGAGTGGAATACATATACATAAGGGATGCTTAACTTTTAAAACATACTTTTAATTTGCTTAAACATAATCATCATAACATCATTTGGGGTCCCCGGCTTGTACCACATACATACATCATAGCGTGCATCCCTAGCAAGTCCGAGGTCGCGAGCCCCAACCTACTAGGGTAAGGACAGCATAGTCGGTAGTCCCCGAACCGAGGCGTTCTTAAGGTGCCCATCCCTGTTGCACAGCTCCGGTAGTGCCAGAACCGTGGACAACTTCGGTAGTCCAAAACCGGAGCGTTCTTAAGGTGTCCATCCCTTGGACCCATACTTCGGTCCGGTACAAGCCCATACATAAAGTAAAATACTTTTCATGTGTCATCATTCATCATTCATTCATAGCATAACCATGTTACATAAAGCATGACTTAACACATGCTTGTCCTTTCATTGTTCATTCTTTTGCATAACATCATGATGCCTGTAAGGCATGAGCATTATCTTCATTCATAAACATGGTATGCACCTTCTTTCATAAGCATGACATGCATCTTTATTCATACAACATGGCATGTATCATTCTTATCATGAACATAAACATAACATACTTATCATGACATCATTTTTATCATGAACCTAACATAACATACCTATCCTAGCCTCATTCTTATCGTGAACATAACCCTATCATACTTATCATGGCATCATTCATATCATGAACATAAACCTATCATACTTATCATGCCATCATTCATATCATAAACATACACAATAACTTAGCATGGTTCTTAACATATCATGAGCATATAACTTAGCATGGTTCTCTACATCACCTACGCATGCATAGGTAGGATTTCCATAACATTCTACCTACCATTCAAATACATGGCCTAAAACATAAACATTCATGATAACCCTATTAAACATGGCATTCAATCATAACATAAACATAAAAGCATAAAACATGATGCTTAAACATTAGGGTTATGATTAACATGATTTCTACCACATGCTTGATCCTATACATATAAATACTTTATGGTAAACATGAACCATCATTCTTTGAGCCCTAACTCTACCCCAAACCCTAAATCCAAGGCTTGGCCGAAACTTCAAGGTGGAGTTCCATCCATTCCATAAACATGTAATATAGCATAAGGTAAAGGAACCATCATACATCATTTATGAGACCATAGGAAGTCATTGGGCTCATGATCAGGGTTAACCCTAACCTTTAGGCCACTTTCCTAGGGCTGGCCGAAACTTATAAGGCCATGGGGAGTATGGAAAAATTCCATTAAAATCCCCAATAACTCATAAACACTAATCGCATCTTACCATAGAGCCATTGGAGCCCTTACTTGAAATATATCTTAACTTTAACCCTATTAACCCTTCTTGGCCGAAACTTGTGGAGTCCCAAGGCCATGTGAAAATTCACATAATAACCTTCCATCACCCTTATATCATGGCAACACATAAACATATGCTTGAAGTTAAAGACTCAACCCTAACCCTTGGGTCCTTGGGTTGGCCGAAACATATAGGGCCTCTAGGGTACCCCAAAAATTCTCAGAAATTGTATTTAACCTCTAAACATCATGAGAAAATATTAAACAACATTTTGGAGATTTTTAGCATCATTAAGGACCCTTACATATTGTGGCCGAAACCCTAGGGTATCCTAGGGTGCTTGCTTTGCTTCTTTCATGTTGGCCGAAACCCTAGGGTATCCTAGGGTACTCCAAAAATTTCCAAAAATTATACTTAACTCTAAACATCATAAGGGAACATTAAATAGCATTATACATATTTTTAGCATATTTATAGACCTAAAAATCATGGTGGCCGAAACCCTTAAGCATGAGGGTCTTGGTTTTCTTTCCTTTCAACATCAAATTCAAAAACCAACCACTATATCATACTAAAAATCATAAAAATCATAGGGAACTATTATACCACAGGTGAGGGAGTCTTACCTTGGGATTTCTTGATTTTTAGACCTTAAAAGAGAAAGAACTTGCAGAACTCTTGACCCTTGATCCCTCCTTGCCCTTGTACTCTTGTAGAGACTTTAGATCTAGGAGATGGAACCTTGGTGGAAGCTTTTCCAAGGGGAAAACCCTCTAGGAGTGGTCAGCTAGAATGAGGGAGGAAGAGAGGAGGAAATGCAATTGAAAGAAGAGAGAATGAAACTCCCATACCCCCCTATTTATCATCCATTAAAGAGGTAAATGAAGAGTCTCTCCATGACTCTTCATCTTCTTCTTAATCTTAACTTATATCCACTTCATTTCCTCATAGAAATCCCTTGCTAGGTGAGTTGGTTAAGGCTTACATGGTTGTACAAGAGGTCCAAGGTTCAATCCTTGGCTCATGCACCTTTATTTTTATTTTATTTTTATTTCATTTATTTTAATATTTTTATTTCCTAAATTCCGAAATCCCACTAAAATCACCCATAATTAAGCCAATATTCCTAAATAAAATTCTTTTATATTTATATTAATTTTACCTAATTTATATTAATTTTACCTAATTAATACCCATTTTTTGGAGCCCATTTAAAGCTCATTGGTACTTAGTTTCTCAATTTAAATGAGAAAACATGGATTTTCTAGGCCAAAGTTCTCCTTAATATTTCTAGATCCCTTGGAAAATTATTTAAACATGCTTAATATTTTAAGAAAATATTAAGAGAATTTTCTGGGTCGTTACATCCAAACAAGACACCGTAGCGGATTCTACCACGGAAGCAGTCTGGATCAAGAAGTTTGTCTCAAAACTTGGTGAGGTTCCAACCATTGATGAAGCAATACCGATTTATTGCGACAACAATGGAGCTATTGCATAAGCAAAGGAACCAAGGTCTCATCAGCGATCCAAACACGTGCTTCGCCGCTATCATCTGATCAAAGAGATTATAAGTAGGAATGATATACAAATTGAGAAAATTCCCACTGAAAGGAATTTAGCGGATCCTTTAACTAAGGCCTTGCCTCAAAGTAAGTTTGAGGGTCATGTAAGAGCCTGTGGTATTGGATACCGTAGCGATTATCATTAAGCCAAGTGGGAGTTTGTTAGTGATATGAGAGAAGTGTCCTAAGGCAATCGCCTTATGATTGTAATCATTTACTTTAATAAATGAATATTCACTATTTGAGTATACATGTTCGTGTATTTGATTGAGATCTTAAACTCATTTACTGAATGTCCGCAATACAATTCACAGCATGAGAGAATTTGTGATGAATTCATAATTAGTGATTATCTCTACATGTGCAATTGTGAAGTATTGAAATCGTCCCTAGTCGATGAATTGATAAACATGGATACTATCAATTCTGTTGAGACTAGCATGGGTTATTCTCTAATCAGCTGATTCTCACTGGCTGGTGACATTGGGATGTCCGGAGATAAACATGAATGCTAGTTAAGGGAACTAGTTCATTGGAGTGACTAGCTGTAAAACTTCATATGGTAATCTACATATAGATATGTCAATGAAGTTCTTACTGCAGCTTAAGTGCAATGTTCCTTTGACTTGCGGTGTTCAAGTCATCTTGGTCATGAAGACTTATACTTTGACATCTTAAGCAAGCATCTCCAAGGAGGTGTGGACCCTGGATGGTTGGGTATAAGTCGAAGTGCCCGAAGATGTTTGAACAGCCTACAAAGGATTCACCACTCCTTGCGAGGAGATGTATACCCAAGGCCTATCGTCGGATTGTTACTCGAAGCCTCTGGCCAGAGCATCACATGTTCCGAGTATGAATCTCTCAGAAACATGAGAGTAATTAGAATCCGTTGGACAAGAAAGACATTACTTGGGCTATTTGTGACGTAGTCATCCTAGTGGGGACTGACACACATAGACCGTGTCCTGAACCAAGTGGGTATAAGATGGTGAAGGGAATGGGGCACAACTCATTAAAGCTGCTGAAGGGTTTCAGAATAATTTCTGAGGTCAACCGTTGATCTTTCGATTAATTGGGGGTCATGATGTACTACTAGGTGCCACTCATGATCGTTCTATAATTGGTTGATTATAGACGGCCAACATTAATCGAAAGCCTATTTAGTCACACGCACTACGAGAAATCTGAGGGATTTAAAATGAGTTGAAAATTAGATTTTCCAATCAAGAGAAATAAGTCGAATCTGAATTTATCAGAGGCGCATCAGAAGCTTAAAATGGCTAAGTCTTTTGAAGGCTTATTGGACGAATTAAATAAGTTTAATTTGTGAGGAGGCGACTTTGGTTTGGCCGGCCACAACAAGGAGGGAAACCAATTTATTTGGTTTAAATTATAAAATAAATCAAGCGCGATTTGTTTTATAAAATTATGGATAAATGAATTTATATAAAGAAATTTATATAAAGAAATTTATATAAAGAGATTTATTTTCATGGAAATTAAAATAAACCTTGGATTGGTTTATTCTATAAAAATCAATTATGAATTGATTTTTCCATGATAAGAAAAATTTATATAATAAATTTTTTGTGAAAATTTATTCCATAATAAAAGGGGAGATGTGTTTGTTTTTATTATAAAGTTAGTTATAATAAAACTTGGCATAATGGAATAATTCATAGGAAAATTTATAAGATAAATTTCTTATGAAAATTTATTCCGTTAAAGGGGAGACTTGGCAATGGAGAGGCTACTATATAAAGGAACCAAGGTAAGGCTTGAATTCCAATCAAGAGATTAAGTAGCATGCCCTCTCTCTCTCTCCTTCTCTCCCTCTCCCTCCTCTAGGGCCGGCGCCCTCTCCCACCTCTATGGCCGGCTACCCCCCTTCCCTTGCCGTGAGCCACCACCAAGAAGAGGCTGAAGAAGAAGAAGAAGTGGGGCGCGACTCCTTACTTCCTCCCGGAATCTTGATTCCATTTTTCTTTTGGTGGTTAGTTTTCCATCTCTCTCTTGTTACTCTTGTCGTGCCTTTGGAGAATCTAGTAGTTCTTGTCGGCACGAAACTCGTGGCTTTGCGAAGTCATCCCGAAGAGAACTCGGCGTGGACGCGAATAGAGGCGGAGCTTCCAAGGGACGCTACGGTTGGATCTCGTCCCTTACTTCGAGTTACGCGAGGTATTGAGTAAATTAGTTTACTTCATGCAAAATTTTATTTTATGATCATGTCCACACATCATAAGGTTGCATACTAGATACGTGATTAAAATAATTTGAGAAATTATTTATGCTAATTCTTCCGCTGCACGTAATTATTTTTAAAAATTACGAACCCGTATCCATGTCAACATGCACCCGGTCCCAACACAAAGGACACTATGCTTCGGGAAAGTTGATCGGCAGATCTGAGCCCGAGTTGGGAACTCGGGAGATCTGAGCCCAAGTTAGGATCTCGGGAGACCAAAGCCCGAGTTGGGAACTCGGGAGGTCAGTTCGGGGGACTCGAGTTGGGAACTCGAGAGAGACCGAGTCGGAGCTCGGCGGGCTGAGTCGGAGCTCGGCGGGCCGAGTCGGAGCTCGGCGGGCCGAGTCGGAGCTCGGCGGGCCGAGTCGGAGCTCGACGGGCCGAGTCGGAGCTCGGCGGGCCGAGTCGGATCTCAGCGGACAGAGTCCGAGCTCGGCAGACTTGGTCAGCACTCGTCAGACTGGGTCGGAGCTTGGCAGATTGGGTCGGAGCTTGGCAGATTGGGTCAGCACTCGGCAGACTGGGTCGGAACTAGGCAGACTGGGTCGGCACTCGGCAGACTGGGTTGGAAGCTCAGCAGACTGGGTCGGGAGCTCGCCGCTCGGGAGACTTGGTCGGGAGACCGAGTCGGAAGCCCGAGTGCCCGGTCGGAGTTGCATGGAGGAAAGAGAAAAGTCTCTTTTCATTGGATGAAAAGATTTTTTTCTTGCATGGGAAAAGATGAAGAGCCACATGAAAAGATGTGCTCTTTATTGGGAAGCCAAAGAGATACAAACCTCTTCATATTCATGGGATGATTATAAAAGAGGGCCTTGTGACTTTGGATGAGCTCTCCTTCTTCTTGCCTGAGCTTTTCCCCTTCCCTTCCTCTCTTCTTCCTCTCCTCCACTCTTGGCCGAAACCTTACTGTAAGGTTCTTGGTGTTTTCGAGCTACCTCAAGTTGCTATCACAACTAAGGTAGCTCTCCTGAAGTTGAGAGATTATGTCCGTGTGGATATGAATAGAGGCACGGATGCATGAACGTGCAAGAAATCCGACACATCTTGGACGAGCGGGATAACCGAAGGGCACGCTTTAAAGGTATAAACAGTAGATAAATCTATTAGATAGATAGTTTTGTACGAGTTTTCTTTCGCATGGATCGCTCGTGGGTTCTTGTTTCCGCTGCGTTTTTATTGTTTTGTGCCGGGAGAATCCAACACAATGGAGCTTGTTTCCTATCCATAACTTGATCTCAAAGATGTGTCTTTGCTCTCTAACTCTTTCCTTTTGCTTCACTCTTCAGATCACACAAAATTCCTTTTCCTTGCAAATGAACTAATGGGTGTGCTTCCATTCAGTTTTTTTTTTCTGCATCACATAAAATTGGAGAACTCAATGCTTTCTTTGGAATTAGACTTGGCACAATAGACTTATATGTTGGCAAACTCTTCACATTGACCTCACTACAAGATAGAATGCTTGCATCCTCCCCACACTTAAACTTTTGTCCGTCTCGGGCAAAGCAACGGTAAGAAACATTAAGGCACCCAAGTCTAATGAAAATATTATGATGAACATGAAGATTAGGAAAGGAAAATAAAATATAGAATAGCTAAACAACAATATTCCAAAAAGGATATGAGAAAGAATACAAAGCGATTTACCTCTATAAATGTGGTCCAATCATAGAATTATAGCTTTGAAAGAACCTAAGCAAGTTCTAGCGTACAATCACATGTGTGTATCACAAAAATAGGCCAATTCCTCACTAGGTAAAAAAGAATTCATCTCAATTCATCAATTTAGAATCCAATACTAAATAGTACTCAAACATCCAAGAATTTTCATCTATTGGCTCAAATCCTAAGTTTTAACAACCAAATTTAATTTGCTTTCAAGGGGCTCTAAAATGATATAAGAAAATCTAGATGGATACATTTATTCCAACTCATGAAAAAAAAATACCAAAGGGATAAAATGGTATCTACAATGACTCTTATTCAATCTACACTAACCAAGCATTTATTAACAAGAACTCATTTTAAAAGAAAATTTTACTTCTAGAAAATATAAAAAAAGAAACATGCAATGAAATAAAATGCAAGAAGGAACAAACTCCCCTTTATTTTCGGCGGTCGAAGTCGATTAAGAAATAATCTCCATTGCGGTAGTGGAGGAGTATGGGTGGTCGAGAGAGCATTCTTCATTTGATCAACGTCATGGTTCACTGCTCCCCCACACTTGAACTTCACAGAAATATGCTCCGGTGGACGGAGATGATTAAGGTACAAGATCCATTTAAGAGGTGGAGGGCTACGAATCAAAGTAATATCAACTCCTCCCTCTTGATGCTTTTTGGAAGTCTTTCCAGGAGATTGGAGTTTGTTTAAATGGAGCACCCACTCTATAAGCCTGCGTGACCCTGCAAAACCATGCAATACCTCCCTCAAGCGTGCAGGGTAAGAAAGAAATGAAATAACATCAGTCTTTATATAAAATGTATCCAAAAATACATCACATCCAATAAAATCTATTTTTGGTACCTCAATAAGTTTTTAACAAACAGTATCAAGAAAGGGTATACCAAGAAACTCATCGTAACCAATGAAATCAATTTTAGGTACCTTTATTAGTTTTTCACCATTAATTTCTGCATAGGATGTATCAAGAATCGTATCATGGCCAATAAAATCAATGCTAGGTACCTCTATGGAATTTCCACAATTAACCTCAACATAAGATGCATCAAGAATTCCGTCACAATAAACAAAATCAATTTTAGGTACCTCAATATGATTTCCACAATCAATCTCTACAACAGATGTATCAAGAAATGTTTCACATTCAACAAAATCAATTTTGGGTACCTCAATGGAATTTTCACAATTATTTTCTACAAAAGATGTGTCAAGAAATTCATCACAATGAACAAAATCAACCCTAGGTTCCTCCATGAAATTTTCACAATCAGGATCTACATAGGGTGTATCAAGTAATGCATCATAACAAACAAAATCAATTTTAGGCTCCTCTAAAAATTTTTCACAATCAAGCTCTACATGGAATGTATCAACAAATGTATCACAACCAACAAGATCAACCTGAGGTACCTCTATAAGTTTTTCACAATTAATCTCAGCATAAGATGTATCAAAAGATTCATAGCAACCAACAAAATCAATTTTAGGTACCTCAATGAATTCATCCAAAGAAATAGGAGGAATACTTACCTCATCATGCTGAAGAATACCTGGAGGTTCTACAAGAGTAGATGTATCCATAGCCTCCTCTTGGCCATGTAAATGCTCCACTTCAATCTCAGGTTCTGGTGGACATTCAACTAAGAAGGGTGATTCATGGGTTCTTGCTTCCACCATGCAGTCCCTACGCTTCCTGGCTTATCCTCTGAATCTTCTAATGTATCAATCAATGATGGTGGTCCCTGAGGCTCAGTGCAATCCCCTATACCTATAGATTCATCTCCAATGCATGCTTCCTTAGTAATATCTGCAACAATCATATTAGAAAAATTAGGACCAACATTAACTATATTATCACGAAATAAAAAATGAGAAGGATTACAAAATAAAAGACTAGAAGGGTCCTGTAGAGTTTCAGAATCAACTTCAAGGTTGTCACAAGCTTTACTATCACTATCCTCCAATGCCTCCACAACTAATGTATCTTCAGTAGGTATGGGTGGTCCCTATGGCTCAGTGCAATCCCCTACACTCTCACACCTATCCTCTAAAAACATCTCAATCAATTTAAGCGATCCCTGGGGCATAGTGCAATCCTCTACACCTGTAGAATCATTTGCAGCAAAAAATGAGTCAGATACAGTTTTCAAATCTTCAGCCTCCTCTATAGCTAACACCTCCTCTGTCCCATCTGAGCTCAAACATCCTCTCTGAATATCAATTGAAACTCCATCAACAATTAACTCTACCTCAACAACCTAATCTAAAATACCCATGATAATAATAGGAGGATCCTCTCTAGGGTACTGTGGGAATGGTAAAAGAACATTTGGCTCCTCCACTTGAGCTGAAAATTTTGAAAATGAACTCTCAACAGGAATTTCAGAAGGAACAGCTGCTGTGGGTGCCCTGGTTTTGCTGATTTCTTCTTCTTCTTCCTCCAAAATTGCAAGATCACCTGAAGAAGGACTTAGACTTGCACTAGGGTCACTACTAACTGATGTAAAATCATTTTCTGGACTGATCTGAGAAGGAAAATAGGTCACTGAAAATTTTTCAGAAAAATCAGCCCTAGGAATGTTTAGACTCGAAACAACCTCCTTATTCCTTAAAGTTAGTTCACAATCATGCCCCCACAGAATTAAGAGTAGCTTGAAAAGGGAATTGTCCTGCTCTTTGGGCTTGCATTTGTTCCATTTCACTTACCAATTGTCCCAGGTGTCTCTCAATTTTTTGTAAAGGAGGATCATTTTTTTGTTGTTGCAAGAGTTGTTGTAACATCTCTTCCAACCTTTGTTGTTGAGCCTCAAGCTAAATAGAATCCTCAAATTGTCCTTGATTGGTGTAGATCTCTTGTTGGTCTTGGAATGTAGCATTAGGTTGCTCAAAATCATGATTAGGCTGTGAACTCTGAAAATAAAGTTGTTGGGGTTGATCAAATGAAAAATGGGGCTGCTGAAGTTGTTGAAAATTAGTTTGACAATTTGGTGGAGGTTACTGAAAATTGTGACTCTGAACTTGCTGATCTGCTTGCTGAAAGTGTTGGTTGACAGGCTAAAAATTTTGAGGCTGTGAAAATGGAAAATCTTGCTGAAAATTCTGGAATTGTGACTGATAAACTAGTTGTGAAGGTTGAGATCCTTGCTGATCATAATGAAATGGTTGTTGGAAATCCTAGAAATTCTGCTGAAACTGCTGTTGTGACTGCTGAAATTGATGAAAATTTTGCTGAAAATTAGGATTGTAACCTTGCTGAAAATTCTAGAATTGTGATTGAAATTTCTGTGGTGGCTGATTGAAAGGTTGGTTTTGCTGAAAATTTGAATAGGGCTGCTGAAATTGTTGGAAAGGCTGACTTGGCTAAAAATATTGAAATTCTGGCTGGAACTGCTGTGGTTGAGGCTAAAATTGATAATTCGATTGCTGGAAATTTGAATAGGGCTGCTGAAAACTTTGAAATGGATGCTGCCCTTGTTGTGGGGGCTGTTGTGAATTAAAATGATTCCCCCAACCTGAATTGCAAGTAGATGAATAAATGTTGGGTCTTTGTTGGAATTCCATTTGCTTCACCAAAAACTTTAACTCCAACAATGAACTTTTGATCTCTGATTATTCAGTTGAAAACATTATTAACGTCCACAAGGTCTCCACCTGCAGTCCTGTCACAAAACAAACAAAATGGCAGCAACCGTATACAAAAAGATAGAGCAAATAAAATGAAATCAAAGAACATAAATATTAAACACAAGCTCAAATTAAACAAACTCAACTAGTTGTTCCCCGGCAACGGCGCCAAAAATTTGATGCTCCCAGAATAGATGTCACGAATGTGAGTCTCAAATTTAGATATTTATTAAACTGAAAACCCTTTGGCTAACAACGAAAATGTAGAATAGGGGCCTCAGGTCGTATTTTTCCAAGGACTAGTTGAATGAATGTTTAATTCGAGCTTGCAAGTTTATTTGTGGTTTGATGTTTGGGTTTTCTAGATAAAATGGGGGGTTTTTGCGATAAGAGGAATTGACAATAAGAAATAAAATGAACTTAACTAAAGCATGGTATGAATAGGCAATTGCAAGAACTACTCTTAACCTATCGAAAGGAACTAAGCAATTCGACTTCAACTATTGAATAGAAATTAAAGGAGTAATTGCAGGAAATTAATTGTAGAAAACTAATTTGCAAGAGAATTAATTGTAGATTAAGAAAATGCAAACGAGCATGGCTTAAGCACTTGGCTTGAAGTGTAGAGGAACGAACTAGATCAATGTGAAGAAATACATGTTTAAAACCAAAATGATCCTAATTAGAACATCAAATCCATTTATATCCAAAACTTCCCTTTACCGTCACACAAAGGTTGAGCTATGAACCCCCTAGCTCAAAAACCACTGAAGGAGAACTCCCAAGATCAGTTCGTAATTAATCTTGTGCATTCTGGTCTTCCTGATCGGTCACTGGACCGATCAGGTCATCCTCTGATCGGACTAGGCACTGATCAGATGAGTCTCTGATCGATCGTAATGAACGGTCAGAAGCTAAAATCAATACTCGATCTCTTCCATCTCGATCGACAGGACTGCGGAGGTTGCACAGAAACCTTTAGAGGCTTTCGAGAACCCCTCTACAGCATCGACAGTTCTCTGGATGGCTGAAATCCGGTGATCGACAATGGATCGATCGATGAAACAGAGCTTCGGTGACACCCTCACCTAAGCTTCCAAAAATGCAATTGATTAGCAAAACTGAACTGGAAATATCACCTCGATAATCTAAGATCTTGAAGACAAACGAATTGATGTGGCCATGCGATCGGGAAAAGAAATTGCAAAGAAAACTGAAGAAAAAGCGAAGAACACTGAAGCAAACGACGAAGACGCGATGACCCTGCGACTTAGGGACAATAATTGCTTATATACTTTGAAACGAACGACTGAGATTGTTTAGGACTCATCCAACAGTCGGATCATCTCCGATCTGAACCAAAGTCCCCAGATCATGATCAATAGTTCTGGTCTACCTGTCCTTAGCTCGAATCAACCAGATTAATGGCGGATGGTTGAGATCTAACCGTTCTCTTGAATGGACAGCTCATATTAATCCAAGGCTTGATCACTTTGATCCGGATCCAATTCTGGCTCAAGTTTGACTCAGTCTGATCTAGGTCCATGGTCAATTGAATCCTACAAAATGATATTCAAATTTTAGTGTCAAAATACCTCAAATATATAAAGATTTGAATCAAAAGCTAAAATAGAGGTAATTCATGAAGCCTAATATAAATGCAAACTTAAGCATGTAAAATGTAGATCAAACATGGATTTTAGAGCCTAAAATAATCAACAAAATGGTAGTTATCACCCCCCCCCCCCTCTAGTTGGGTGCCACGATCAAACACCATGGTCGGGGATGTATTATATAAAAGATCCTTCGCTCGGCCTCTACTCAAGTGCCTGGGCAAGGAGGATGTAGACTATGTGATGAGGGAGATTCACATGGGCGCATGCAAAAGCCACGCTGGAGCTTGGGCCGTGGCTCGGAAAGCACTGCTGGCCGGCTATTACTGGCTGACTCTGCAGAAGGACGCTGATAAGGCGATTACTACATGCCTATCCTATCAGAAGCACCACTGCTTACCACACTGACCCGTGGAGATGATGAAGGCTTCGGCAGTCTCATATCCATTCGACCAGTGGAGCATGGACATCGTTGGACCATTCCCGACTGCCGCCGCTCAGAAGAAATACCTGCTAGTGGCCGTCGACTACTTTTCCAAGTGGATTGAAGTAGAAGCCTTGGCACGTATCACCGAGAAGGCTATCATTAAGTTCCTATGGCAGAACATCCTGTGTTGGTATGGAATCCCCCACAAACTAGTCTCAGACAATGGAAGGCAATTCCAGGGTCGGAAGTTACTGGAATGGTGCTCGGCCTACGCCATCAAGCAAGCATTCACCTCTGTGGCGTACCCTCAGAGCAATGGATAAGTCGAAGTGGCCAATCGGGAGATCCTACGAGGGTTGAAGACTAAGTTGGACCATGTGGGAGGAACCTGGGTGGATGAGTTTCCAGGTGTCCTGTGGGCTGTGCGAACCACGCCAAAAGAGACTACTGGCGATACTCCCTTCCAGCTGGTCTATGGAAGTGAGGCTGTGGTGGCAGTCAAGGTAGGCTGTGAGTCGAATCGGCGTAGGGCTTATAATGAGGATAACCCAGAAAGGAGACGCCTGGAGCTGGACTTCGTCGAGGAAATTCGCGATAAGGCAGCCGCTCGAAATTTCGCATATCGGCAGAAGATGAAGCAAAGATATAATCGCAAGGTGCTGCCCAGAAGATTCCAAGTCGGGGACCTTGTGTGGAAAAGAATCAAGCCGGTCGGGGATGTCAGCAAGCTGGAACCGTAATGGGGAGGACCCTTCAAAATCACGCATAAACTGGCCTCAGGAGCGTATTACTTAGAAAATCAATAAGGGAAGAGACTCAATCGGCCATGGAGCGCGATCCATCTTCAACCCTATCGAGAGGCTGAGTGAAAATCTGTAACACCAATGTAACGCCCGGCTATAATGATAGTGGAAAAATACGGTCCTTGCTCAACTTGCAGGCATCCCTGACTCTCGCCTTGCTAGCGAGTTATAACCGGGCCCTGCTCCCGTGCCCCACCTAGGTTAGTGTCTCCGATCGGACGCGTGGCAGCCCACGCTCCTGAGAATCGGCCTGACCGGGTGTCTAGACTCTCGCATTGCCAGTGAGTTATAAGCGGGCCCTGCTCCCGTGTCCCACCTAGGTTAGTGTCTCCGATCGGACACGTGGCGACCCATGCTCCTGAGAATCGGCTTGACCGAGTGTCCAAACTCTCGCCTTGCCAGTGAGTTATAAGCGGGCCCTGCTCCCATGCCCCACCTAGGTCTGTGTCTCCGATCGGACGCGTGACGGCCCACGCTCCTGAGAATCGGCCTGACCTAGTGTCCAGACTCTCGCCTCACCAATGAGTTATAAGCGGACCAGCTTTCGTGCCCCACTCAAGTCAGTGTCTCCGATCGTACGTGTGACAACCTACGCTCCTGAGAATCGGCCTGACCTAGTGCCCAGACTCTCATTCTCTCGAGTTATAACCGGGATCTGCTCCCATTCACCCCTCGAATCGGCTCTCAGTTGGACGCGTGGCGGCCCACGCTCCCTGAGTCTTGCCCGACTAAGAGTCCAGACTATCGCCTCGCCAGCGAGTTATAAGCGGACCAGCTTCTGTGCCCCACTCGGGTCAGTGTCTCCGATCGGACGCATGGCGGCCCACACTCCTGAGAATCGGCCTGACCTAGTGTCCAGACTCTCGTTCTCACGAGTTATAATCGGGATCCACTCCCATCCACCCCCGGATCTACTCTTAGCCAGACGTGTGGCGGCCCACACTCCCTGAGTCTTGCTCGACCGAGAGTCCAGACTCTTGCCTCGCTAGTGAGTTATAAGCGGACCAGCTTCCGTGCCCCACTTGGGTCAGTGTCTTCGATCGGACGCGTGGCAGCCCACGCTCCTGAGAATCGGCCTGACCGAGTGTCCAGACTCTCGTTCTCACGAGTTATAACCGGGATCCACTACCATCCACCCCTCGGATCGGCTCTCAGACAGACGTGTAGCGGCCCATGCTCCCTAAGTCTTTGCTGACCGAGAGTCCAAACTCTCGCCTCACCAGCGAGTTATATGCGGACCAACTTCCGTGCCCCACTTGGGTCAGTGTCTCCAATCGGACGCGTGGCGGCCCACACTCCTGAGAATCGGCTTGACTCAGTGTCCAGACTCTCATTCTCACGAGTTATAACCGGGATCCGCTCCCATCCACCCCTCAGATCGGCTCTCAGGCGGACACGTGGCGGCCCACAGTCCTTGAAGTATTATCTGACCGAATGTCTAATTTTTCGCCCTTGTGCGGCCTACGGGGAGATAAGTCTTCACGATTTCCTTAACTTAACCTCCTGACCGGACGTATGTCTATCGACGCTCCTCCAAAAGCAAACCGACTAAATTATAATGCTCTGAACCGCCCGAGCCGGCTACTCTTGCACATTCGGCCTTGTTCTGGTCATTGAATGCTTCACCAACTTTCCCGAGTATCCAACACTTAGAAGCTATCGGGCTCAAGTGTTTAACTTTGTCACTCACGGAGGCCGAATCGCTCAATTGCACTGCCTCTCGAGTGGTTGATACTTAGAGACCCTCATACTTCAGCATTTCATGCGCTTGCTCGTCAGGCCGAGTGAGGCGAGCGTTCTCTCACGCAGGTCGCTATCGATAACAATTGTCCTAGCCTATAACATTTGGATGTGGAAAAAATCATACTCTAGGAGGCTTGAGCCAAGGAAAGGTTGCATTAAAATCAAAGCATTACAAAATAAGAGATAAACCTCCCCTACGAGTTGATGAAAGAAAAAAGATGACAAAGGCCCGACCCTCATTTAAATGGTTGGCTGACCACCTCGGGCATGCCCTCCGCCAGGCTTGCGGATTTGATGACCGAGGAGGATAGGTCGGTGGCTATATGCCCACCCTCCTTGAGTTGCTTGAACGTATTCTGCAGCTGATGCCGCATCATCGCTGGAATCCGCCCGGAAAGTTGATTGTTGAATTCCACAGAGTTGATGTACTCAACCCTGTGGGCGTCCCACCGACTGGCTTCTTCCTCCTTGTAGTTGTGCATCCCTTCGAGCTCCACTCGGGCTGCCTCCCACTCGGCCTTCTCCGCTTTCAGGCGCCCAAGCTCCTCCTTCTGGCCGTGCAGCGTTTGGTCCTTGGAGATTAGCTCGGTGGCCATCTCTTCGGCTCGCTTCGCTTGGGCCACCGCCTCAGCTTCCTTGGCTTCAAGATGGGACTTGAGGGAGTCGACAGCCCCAGACTCCTCTCAGAGTTTGGCCTCGGCTTTGTTCAGTTGGGCCAGAGTTTTCGCCTGGAGGGCCCAAGCCTTGCATTCATTATACTCCAACGTGGAGATCCTGACATTCGACTGAGCGGCAGCCAAATCTGACGTCTCGGCCTGGCTACGGGCAGCCTCCAACTGCTCCTCAGAATGAGCTAGCCGATCTTGAAGGGTTGCGACCTCAGCCCGAAGATTGCTCAAGGTGGACTCACTGGAGACAAGTTGCGTGTGTTTGAGTCGAGTCTCCAGGAGTTCCACCCTCTTCTCGGCCTTTTCCCGGGTCGAGACGTGGGTCAGGAGTGTCATAGAGAGACTATGGCATGACCCCCAAAACTACAAAAAGACAAGAGACAATGAGAGGTTGAAACTAAGAGATAAGTAAAGAGTGAGAATTAATCCTGCAGATACCTGAGTCGCCTCCAGAAAAAAGGAGTCAACTTTACTGCTAGACCCCTGATAGTAGGACCCCTCGAGCCCCTATACGTAGCGATCGGCTACCAACCCGTACAGCTGAAGGTCCTGGCATCGGGGGGGGGGGGGGGCAGCTCTCCTCGAGGCAGGCTCAAGCGGCAGTCTGACCGGGTGGGCACCAACAGGCGCATCACCGGTCGGTTGATCTGGCCCTTCGCAGGCTGGGTTCCCGACCCCTCTGGTAGTGGCAGGTCGGGTGTGCCGGAGGAGACTGAGGGGGCGACAATAGGTATAATGGCGGAGGAGGTCCGAGGGGCTCCCGAGTCGGGGGCCACCTTCTTCTTCTTCTTCTCCAAGCAGTTTCTGTAAGAAGGTTGAGGTGAGTCCCCCATTGAGGAAGAGGTCCATCAACGCTTTGAGGGAGTGGGTTGTCCGACTGCTGCGGGGGGCACCGTCTCAGAGGAGGCAGGCATTTGCTCCGGGGCGGTCGGAGATGGGTCCGTTAAAGCAGCCCCAGTCGGGGCACCCTCCCTTGCTTGCAACTCGGAGGCGAGTCGAGCCTCCAACTCAGCGTCATCTAGGCCGAAGCCTTCAGTTAGGGCTGCGACCAACATCGTTGTAACTGCAAGAATAGCGCGAGCTCAGTCAGAACTAAAAAATGTTCAAGGGAAGCATGACAATACTTACCGACTGGGGCCAGCCTAGGAGTCGGCAAGGGGCTGAGGCCGAAGGCGGAAAGAAGCTCCTCCTTCAGCAAGTGCACTCCGTGGAAGTGCCTACTGCCGAGCTTGGATAGCGCCGACTGGTAAGCTATGGAGGTGCGATATTGCTTGGGAGGAGGAGGAGAGGAAGGGAGATCCTCGACCCAGGTCGTGGGCCAGCTCGGTGTCAGGAGAGGCTTAACGAAGAAATACCGCTCTTTCCATCCTTTGTTAGAGGAGGGGAGCTTCTGAAGAAAGGAAGTTTTGGCTCGGGCATGAAAGAAGAAGTCGGCCAACTCTTGCTTCTTGGGGTAATAAAAGAAGTTGAAGTATTCAGGTCGAAGGGGAATTTTGTACAAAGCAAAAATGATAACCGAACCTCACATCAGACGGATGGCGTTTGGAGCTAATTGGGACAAAGAAATGCAGAAGTATGTACAAACGGCAGAAATGAAGGGATGGATGGGGAAGCGGAGGCCGACCTGTAGGTGGTCGCGAGACAAAGTGATGTAGCCTGGAGGGGTGGAATCAGGCCGGTCGGCCGATTTGGGCAAATGGAGTCGGTGGTCGGAGGGGATTAGATTCTCCGACTTGAGTTGATCTAGGTCGTGAGCATGGAGGTCGGTTACCATGTTGGAATACCATGGTGCGATAGGTGAGGAGGATGAAGAAGGTGAATCCATGTGAAAAAGAAGAGCGAAGAAACTAACTAGGAAAGGGAAAGACCGCCGAAGAAGGAAGTCGGAAAGGGAGGCTCGCCGAAACCCTAACAGAGCTTGATGCAGCAGCAAGATGGTGTCAAGGTTAAAGCGTGATGGTAAACATGGTGAAGTGAAATCCCTATTTATAGGGACTGGAGAAAGTCGTCGGTCGTCCGATGGTGAGTGGAGAAAAAGGCGGGCTCGAGCCGAAACCGCACGATCAGGCATGAGGCGGCTCGTGAAGCGACAAGTCGCACGTGCAGAACGGACATTCGCAGGGATGGGTGACCGCCTCATCGTCGCATGGGAAACGAATAGCTTGGGGGCACGTGACCCAAGCAGTTAAGGCAGCAATTAAGAAAAAGATTTCTGATGATTCTGTTGGGTATGGCTTGGCGGGTTTCCTAAGCTAATACTCGGTCAATCCGAGAGACCTCTCCATGTCTATGGATTAAAAATTAATCTGAATGGAGACTCGTCTCCCTACAACCATCTCGTGCCATATCGAACGATCCAAATTACAACTTGGCCAATTACCAAAATCGACCTTGTAATTTGCTTGACTGTTCGACCGCGGAAAAGGTGACGAGTGGATCACCGACTTTTGTGTTTATGGTCGAGGTCCAGTTAGTAAATTATTCATCATGATACAATATCAAAATAATAAACTTACTAACATGAAATGACGAGGTTAGCAAAAATGGCACACAATCGACATAAGGATAATCAATGGAGCTTGGAAAGAGTTATACCTTTCCGATCACCTCGCGGTCTTCTGCCTTATATCCCACCCTTCACGGACGTTGTGTGGGCGACGATCTACCGCGAACCGAGATCACCGAGGCCTCCAAACAATCGCGCTTTCTTCTTCTCTCCTAGTCCAACCAAAACCCTAATCAAAGGGTTAGCACCGCCGGCCCTTGTCTCCTCTTCCCTTGCGCTGCCGCCTGCCGGAGCCTCCAAGGTCATGCTGTTAGTAGGAGCCCTAGAGACAATTATGTGATGATTGACTAGGGGCATTTTGTATCATATTCTATCATTAATAAAGGCATGTTTGGTTATTATACTTACTTTGTATTCTGTGTCGAATGACTAAGTATAATAATGCCCTTGTGTAGTAGGTTCTTATCTACATTATATCGATTGGTTGAATCGATAGTGAGATAATGTAGAAAATACTACACTAAATTATTCCTAGTCAAGCATTAATATTCAGGGATAATATTAATGCATGGAGATTAGCATGTAGGTCAACTGATGACTTGAGCTCACAAGTTATAGATATGTGATATCAAGTTGACATCTGAGTATACATTGGAGAATGTGTACTGAATGACCCGCCATGAGAAAGATTCATAGATTGTCATATGAGTGTCATAGACTTTCTCATGTGACTATTGGTATGAATAGTCCTTAGACCTGAAGTCACTACAGTTCCCTACATAAGGAGTTATGTACTTTGGTATCGTCAAATGTCACCCGTAACAGGGTGGACTATAAAGGCGATCACTGGGTATGTAATGAATTATGCGGAGGGATGTGAGTGATGTAGATGTGATCTATCCCTCCCATATGATGAGAGTGATATCTGTGGGCCCCTTGATCGAGTAGGACTACTGAAACGTATGGCTATGCTCAAATGAGTCAATATGAGATATTGAACTCATTTGTTTGAGTGAGTCTACTCGGGGATCAAGAAACACAAGATTGATTGAGGATGCCACGGTCAATGCCTCATTAGTCAATCTAGATATCAAGGATAGAAGGACAATGTCATACATTATCATAGTCACAAAGGTTTAGTCGGATCTCGACTTTTTTTGTTACTTGGGTAGCAGTGATGCATTGCTAGATGCCGCTCATTGCTTATGTGTCTAAAGTGTTTAGGCACATTGCCAACGTCACGAGAACCTATTGGGTCACACACAAATGACACAATGCTTCGGGAGGCCTGAGCCCGAGTTGGGAACTCGGGAGACCTGAGCCCGAGTGGGAACTCGGGAGGTCAGTGAGGGAGCCCGAGTTGGGAACTCGGGAGTCCGAGCCCGAGTTGGGAACTCAGGAGTCCTAGCCCGAGTTGGGAACTCGGGAATCCGAGCCCGAGTTGGGAACTCGGGAGTCCGAGCCCGAGTTGGGAACTCGGGAGTCCGAGCCCGAGTTGGGAACTCAGGAAGCCCGAGCCCGAGTTGGGAACTCGGGAAGGCAGACTGGGTCGGCACTCGGCAGACTGGGTCGGCACTCGGCAGACTGGGTCGGAGCTCGACAAACTGGGTCGGGAGCTCGGCACTGGGCAGACTTGGTCGGGAGACTGGTCGAAAGCCCGAGGGGCCCGGTCGGGATTAAAGGGAGGTTCATTAAAGTGTTTAATGAAGGGAAAAGAAAAGATTCTTTTCTTACATGGGAAATGATAAAGAGCCACATAAAAAGATGTGCTCTTTATTGGGAAGCAAAAGAGACACAAACCTCTTCATATTCATGGGATGAGTATAAAAGAGGGTCTTGTGACTTTGGATGGCTCGCTCGATCTTCTTCTTCCTCTCCTTCTTCCCTTGCTTCTTCCCTCCCTCATCTTCCTCCTTTGGCCGAAACCCTACTGTAGGGTTATTGGTGTTCTGCGAGCTACCTCAAGTTGCTAGCACAACTAAGGTAGCTCTCCCGAAGTTGAGAGATTGTGTCCGTGTGGATACGAGTAGAGGCACGGACACTTGAACATGCAAGAGATCTGGCGCACCTTGGACGAGCGGGATAAACAAAGGGCACGCTCCAAAGGTATATCTTCTTTAGAAGTAGATGTAGATCAACTTTATACTAGTTTTCTTTCGCATGGATCGCTCATGGGTTCTTGTTTCTGCTGTGTTTTTCATGATTTGGTGTCGGGAGAACCCAACACATGCCGGCTCATAAGCTAACCTCGAGAGGAGACCAAAGAAGAAGATGAAGGAGAAGAATCTCCTTCCTCCTTTACCCAATACCGGCTGCTCACCTTCACCCCTCCCTTTGCCGCCGCCGGCTTCAACAGTCGTCCGCCAGCCCTCCTTTTCACGGCACTCACAAGCGACCCTCTCCTTGCCGTTCATCACCAAAAGGAGGAGAAGAACCTCCCTTTCCTTGGCAGAGACTGGCAGCCTTGGAGAAGAGAAAGTGAGTTGAGGAGGAAGATGATCTCCCTCCTCTACCCGGTGCCCTAAGAGAGAGAAATGAAAGAGAGAAAGTGAGAGAGCCTTGGGTGGATTAATTGGATTGTCTAGCCTAGGTTTCATAGTCTCATTGGGTATATATAGGGCTAAGGTAGGGACCAAGAGGAGGAGTTGGACCTTGGCCCACCAATGGATCTAAACCCGATTCATTAATTAAGATCCATTCCACTAAAGGATCTTAATCAAACTTCCTTACCAACCCCTATATTTTGATATAGGCTCTGCATAATACGAGTCGTCCATCCCCCCGTATTTAAGATCTAAAATGCCAGTTAATTAATTAATTTACTATCAATTCAAATTAATTAACCACTGAGTCCTTGACTAGTACCACTCGACTTTATCATCTTGCCGGATCAAATCCACCTACAGGGTTTAGCATGATAAACTTTCTATCTTATCAAGGGGGCATCATCAACCCGACTCACCAGGACACGGATTCGATCAATAATCAACAGCACATCATATTATTAATATTATTTTCCAACTTACTAGGCCTATCGATCTAACAGAATAGATCTCGCTCATTAGTAAATCAAAGAAATAATAGTTAATAATATATGCCCGTTATTATATCGGGATTAAGGGATCGTACTCCATAATATAATCTTGAGGTCCTATCCAATTATTGAGTCAGTACAAATTGGATAACCTCGGGTTTTGGTCCTGCTCAATGTACTTAAAGCACACAAGTGTAATTCTATGGTCAAGACCAACCACACCTAATTACACTACAACCATCCCGTTGGGTTGTCGAATTCCATCTCGGTTGTGGGCCTCTATTTATACTATGCAAGGAACTGATAACATGATCTTCCGTGTGACACCACACACCATGTTATCTATAATGCAAAGTAATTGGACTTCATGCATGTACTAATGTAATCAAGCACGTAGTGTAGTTGTGATTCTCTTTTCAAAACGAAGTTGGTCATATAAAGAAATTCATGTCTTTCAGTATACACATCATACAATCTCCCACTTATACTTAAAGACATTGATTTTCTCTTACTGCTATACATTTGACTCCCATATCCTCCTCATGCCTATCAAAAGCTCTTGCTAAAGAACTTTAGTGAAAGGATCTGTCAGGTTGTCATCTGATGCAATCATGGCCACAACCACTTCTCTTCGCTTTACGATTTCTCGTATCAGGTGGTACTTGCGCTCTATGTGTTTACTCACCTTATGGTCTCGTAGTTCCTTCGAGTTTGCAACTGCACCACTGTTATCACAAAAGATTGTGATAGATCTGGGCAAACCAAGAATCACATCCATGTCCATGATGAAGTTCCTGAGCCATATAGCTTCCTTGGCTACCTCTGAGGCTGCCACATATTCAGCTTCCATGGTGGAGTCCGCCATGCATTTCTGCTTGACACTCCTCCAAACAATGACTCCACCTCCTAAAGTATACACAAACCCCGAGGTAGACTTACTCTTGTCCCTATCTGACTGGAAATCTGAGTCCGTATAACCTATAGCGACTAATTGGTCTGCCCGGTAAACCATCATATAATCCCTAGTCCGTCTCAGGGATTTCAATATATGCTTTGCCACAGTCCAATGTCCCTGTCTAGGGTTACTCTGATATCTGCTAATCATGCCCACAGTAAAACATATATCAGGTCTCGTGCACAACATAGCATATATGAGGCTTCCTACTGCCGAAGCATAAGGAACCGCCTTCATTTCCTCTATCTCCTTTGATGTTTTCAGACACATCTCCTTGGATAGAGGAACTCCATGCCTGAAGGGTAGGAATCCCTTCTTGGAGTTTTCTATGCTAAAACGAGACAAGACGGTGTCAACATATGAAGCTTGGGATAAGCACAACATCCTTTTCTAGCGATCCCTTATGACCTTGATCCCAATGATATGTCCCGCTTCTCCTAAGTCCTTCATATCAAACTATTTTGATAGCTAGACCCTTACGTATGACAACACTTTGACATTGTTGCCAATTAACAAAATGTCATCTACATAAAGTACAAGAAACATCATGATATTTTCGTCACATCTTTTGTATACACATGACTCATCCGGGCTTAGAGTAAAACCATATGACTGGATTACTTCATCAAAGTGGATGTTCCATGATCTCGAAGCTTGCTTCAATCCATAAATGGATCGATTAAGCTTGCATACTAGATGCTTTTTGTCTTTTGCAATAAAACCTTCTGGTTGCTGCATGTAGATGGTCTCCTCAAGACTTCCGTTAAGGAAATCCGTCTTGACGTCCATCTGCCATACCTCATAATCCATATGAGCTGCAATAGATAGGAGAATCCAGATCGACTTAAGCATGACTACCGGCGAAAAGGTCTCCTCATAATCGATACCCTCTTTCTGAGTGTACCCTTTCGCAACAAGCCCTGCTTTAAAGGTCTCAACCTTCCCGTTTGATCCTCTCTTTCTCTTGTAGATCCACTTGCATCCAATGGCTTTTACACCATTGGGTGGTTCAACTATCTCCTAGACCTGATTAGAATCCATAGATTCTATCTCTGAGTTCATTGTTCTTTGCCGAGAATCTGCATCCTGATCTTGGAGGGCCTCGTCATAGGTCCAGGGATCCGGTTCATGTTTACCAGAGACCAAATCCGAAGACTCTCCCAAAACCATGAACCTTTCAGGCTGTCTGACAACCCTCCCACTGCGATGAGGCACCACCTGTGTATCCTCAGTGACACGTGGTGCAGTGACTTGTGGTGTGTCCTCTTGTACAATTGGTCCTAAGGTCGGATCGCCCCTCTTAACTCTTCAAGCACTAGTCTACTCTTGGGCTTATGATTTATCACATAGTCTTCCTCTAAGAATCTGGCATTCGTACTAACGATTACCTTCTGATCCTTAGGACTATAGAACAGACCACCCTTCGTTTCTCTAGGATAGCCTACGAACAAACGTACCTCCATACGAGATTCCAACTTATCAGTATCTCCCTTCAGCACATGTGCTGGACTACCCCAAATCCGAACATATCCTAGACTGGGATTGTGCCCAGTCCACAGTTCTGTTGGAGTATGAGGGACTGACTTAGATGGAACCAAGTTTAGTATGTATGCTATCGTTTCCAAAGCGTATCCCTAGAACGAATCAAGTAAGTCTGAATAGCTCATCATTGACCTAACCATTCCCATAAGAGTCCTATTCCTTCTTTCTGCAACTCCATTCTGTTCGGGTGTACCGAGTGCAGTTAGCTAGGACTGAATCCCAGCTTCTGATAGGTAGGTCCTAAACTCTCCAAGGATGTGCTCGCCACCACGATCTGATCGCAGTGTCTTGATACTTTTACCTCGATGTTTCTCCACATCAGCCTTGAATTCTTTGAACTTTTCAAAGCATTCAAACTTGCGGCGCATCAGGTAAATGTACTCATACCTTGAATAATCGTCAATAAAGGTGATGAAGTATTCAAAGCCACCTCCAGCCTCGATTGACATAGGACCACACAAATAAGAATGAATCAGTTCTAACACATCTTTGGTCCTATACCCCTTTGCCTTGAAAGGCCTCCTGGTCATTTTACCTTCCACAGGTCGAGAGATCCTCCACCACCAATGAAGCCAGGGGCCCATCGACTATCAACCTTTGAATCCTACTAAGGTTAATATGACCAAGCCTAAGGTGCCAAAGATATGTTTGATTCATCTTAGAAGGCTCCTTTCTCTTATTTAAGTTAGATGATGAGCTATTTACTTCAAATTGCATCATGGGAGTCATTGGTTCTAGAGTATACCGATTGCCAACCATAGTACCTAAACAGATAATCTCTCTATTTCATTTTATAACAACAAAAGCAACATAATATCCATCCTTAATCAACTTAGAAACTGAAGTTAAATTCTTTCTAAATGAGGGTACATAAAGGCAATCTCTCAGAACTAATAATTTATTTCTCTCAAAAGATAAATAAAAAACTCCCACTACAACCGCTGCCACTTCCATAGCATCACCCATGTAGACCATGATTTCTCTCTCAGCCAGCCATCGGGTTTCCTGGAACCCCTGCAGAGTATTACAGACATGGTCAGTGGCTCCCGTATCTATGCACCAGGTGTTGGTAGATAGTACCGCTAAACATGTTTCAATGACTAAGGTTGAAAAATACCTTTGTCTATTCGACGGGGGTAGTCTGCCTTCCAGTGCCCAGTTTGCTTACACGTGAAGCACTTGCCTTTCGGCTTCTTCACGCTAGTCCGGGGTCCCTGCGATGCTGCTGCCTTCTTGAACCCTCCTTGTTTCTTCATCTTCCTGCCTTTCGACACAGAAGAAGAAACCCTTTTAAGTCATTAAGGCATGCGAGTTCCGACGAAGGAGGCCCTCTGCCGCCTGGAGTTCTCCTAGCAGTTCACCCAACGTATAATCCCTTTTGTTCATATTATAGTTGAGCTTGAACTGCTCAAAACTCCTAGGTAGAGACTGGAGTATAATATCGACCTGGGTTCCCCGTCGATTTGTGCTCCCAGTACCTCAATCTCATTGAGGTGAGCCATCATCATTAGGACATGATCCCTCATGGGTGTACCTTCGACCATAGTGGTCGTCATCAGACTCTTCATCGTGGACTGCCTAGCAGCTCGACCTTGGTGTTCGAAGAGATCTTTGAGGTTCAACATCATGTCACTAGCAGTGGGCATGACCTGATGCTGATGTTGCAGCACATTCGACATGAATGCCAGAATGTAGCACCGCGCCATCTCATCTGCCTTGGCCCAGTTCTTGTAACGCTGCCTCAACTCTTCACCAGAGTCCTCGCTAGGCCTTTCTAGACATTCCTCGAAGAGTACAAATTTGTACTCTTCAGCAGTGAGGACAATGTTAAGGTTCCTCTTCCAGTCTATGTAGTTTGAGACAGTATGTTTGTTTTCCTTAAGAATTGTTGCTAGTGGGTTAAATGCCATTATGAAAAACCTGAGCATCACAACATACACTACTTTAGAAATCGAAAATAAATTGATTCCTCAAAATAATTAATTTTTGAAATCAACCAACACCCCTATACACCGAGAAATTTACATACCACGATGGTGTGGACGTATACGAATCCCTACATTCGTAAGAGGAGGTTTTGCCCATCAATCTTACTATCTTGTCAACCTGACTTTTTGACAAGTAAGATCAATAGTTGGTTCACTTCAGCTCTGCGAAATAATAGCAGTGACTCTGACGGGGAGGATTATTATTCGCATCTAAGTGTGCACCATTACACGACACTAAGAAAATTATTTCTGATTATATACCTTCTGATGGGAAAGTACACATGCTCTTCAATAATTTTCTATAGTCTTTTCCGATCTAGTGATCCACAGAACAAGTCCATCCGATGGGGAGGAAGGCACTCAGAGCCGACGCGCAGACTTGCTCGCATCACTTATCGAATTGTAATGGAAGTCGTGGGACCCTTAGGGTCTCTCTCCCACTTAGTAATTTATTTCGAGGAATTTTAACTTAGCACAACCATACAACCAAGCACATAACCAAATATATGAAAAATGCAGAAAATCCTAGATTTTGTAACTTTCATGGCCCTTGGTCTCCAATGCACCTCCAGTCGTGTTGTCACTTCGTCCGCTCCTCCCTTCCTTCTGCGCAAACTACCTTGAGGGATCTCCGAGCCGAAATGACTAGCTAATTATTTACATCATCGATCCTATACTCCACGAAGGAGTGTACATGAAAACTAGATCGAAAGTAAAATAAATAGCTTGGCAGTAAGGATATATTTGTACTCTTCAGCAGTAAGGACAATGCCTAGATTTTTTTCCAGTCTATGTAATTGGGGCCAGTAAGCTTATTTTCCTTAAGTATGGTCGCTAGTGGGTTAAAGGTTATTTTGAAAATCTTAAGAATCACAACATACACTATTTTAGAAATCAAAAATAAATTGATTCCTCAAAATAATAAATTTTTGGTATCAACCAACACCCCTATACACCGAGAAATTCGCATGTCACGATGGAGTGGATGTATACGAATCCATACATTCATAAGAGGAGGTTTTACCCATTAATCTTATTATCTTGTCAACCTAACTTTTTGACAAGTAAGATCAATAGTTGGTTCACTTCGGCTCTGTAAAATAATAGCAGTGACTCCGATGGGGAGGATAATATTATTCACATCTAAGTGTGCATCATTACACAACACTAAGAAAATTATTTCCGATTATGTGCCTTTCGATGGGGAAGTACACACGCTCTTTAATAATTTTCTATAGTCTTTTCCGACCCAGTGATCCATAGAACAAGTCCATTCGATGGGGAGGAAGGCACTCAGAGCCGACGCGCAGACTTGTTCGCATCACTTATCGGATTGTAATGGAAGTCGTGGGACCCTTAGGGTCCCTCTCCCACTTTGCAATTTATCTCGAGGAATTTTACTATCATAATCACACAACCAAGCACATAACCAATATATGAAAAATACAGAAAATCCTAGATTTTCCAACTTTCATGGCCCTTGGTCTCTAATGCGCCTCCAGTCGTGTCGTCACTTCGTCCACTCCTCCCTTCCTTATGCGCAAGCTACCTTGAGGGATCTCCGAGCCGAAATGACTAGCTAATTATTTACATCATCGATCTTATACACCACGAAGGAGTGTACATGAAAACTAGATTGAAAGTAAAATAAATAGCTAAGCTAAACATGCGCCGTATTTAATTACAAAAATTAATATACGTAGCCTCTTCAACCTCGAGGATTAATTACTTTACAATAATTTGCACAACCATTCACACAACAAATATTTGGCAATGACAAGTTGGAATCTCGTGCCTGCAACATAAAGTTAGCCTACGCACATCCACATATCATCCAGCAAAATATAATGTATGAAAAAATGCAAAAATTAACCAATCCTTAAACACACAAAGCCGGAAACCTCAGCTCTAATACTAATTGTTGGGTATGGCTTGGCGGGTTTCCCAAGTGAATACTTGGTCGTTCTGAGAGACCTCTTCATGTCTACGGATTAAAAAAAATAATCCGAATGGAGACCCATCTCCCAACGACCATCTTGTGCCGTATCGAACGATCCAAATTACAACTTGGCCAATTACCAAAATCGACCTTGTAATTTGCTTGACCGTTCGACCGTGGAAAAGGCGACGAGTGGATCGCCGGCTTTGGTGTTTATGGTCGGGGTCCAATTAGTAAATTATTCATCATTATACATTTTCAAAATAATAAACTAACTAACATGAAATGACGAGGTTAGCAAACAAGGCACACAATAGACATAAGGATAATCAATGGAGCTTGGAAAGAGTTATACCTTTCTGATCACCTCGCGGTCTTCTACCTTATGTCCCTCCCTTCACGGACGTCGTGTTGGCGTCGATCTAATGCGAACCGACATCACCAAGGCCTCCGAACAATCGTGCTTTCTTCTTCTCTCCTAGCCAAACCAAAACCCTAATAAAAGGCTTAGCACCGCCGGCCCTTGTCTCCTCATCACTTGCGCCGCGGTCCGCCGGAGCCTCCAAGGTCTCGCCGGCTCAGAAGCTGACCTTGAGAGGAGACCAAAGAAGATGAAGAAGGAGAAGAATCTCCTTCCTCCTTTACCCAATACCGGCTGCTCACCTTCACCCCTCCCTTTGGCGCCACCGGCTTCAACAGCCACCCACCGACCCTCCTTTGCGCGCCACTCACAAGCCACCCTTGTTGGGTATGGCATGGCGGGTTTCCTAAGCAAATACCTGATCGATCCGAGAGACCTCTCTATGCCTACGGATTAAAAAAATTTAATCTAAATAGAGAGTCGTTTCCCATCGACTATCTCGTGTCGTATCGAACGATTCAAATTGCAACTTAGTCAATTACCAAAATTGGTCTTGCAATTTGCTCGACCGTTCGACCACGAAAAAGGCGACGAGTTGATCGTCGGCTTTTGTGTTTATGGTCGGGGTCCAGTTAAATAATTATTGACTATGATTCGCAATCAAAATAATTAAATAACAAACATGAAATGACGAGACAATTGAATAAGATACAAATAAGAATGAAAGAAGCCAAGGAAGAATATACCTTCCGTTACCTTACGATCTTCTACCATATGACCCTCCCCTCTTGGACGTCGTGTGGGCGACGATCTAACAAGAACTGTGGTCACCAAGTTGATCCCTTCTCCTTGCGCCAACCAATCCCTTATCAAAAGGATACCACCGGCCGCTCCTAGGAAGAGGATAATCCGAACACAAACCCTACTACTCCTCTCCTTAAGCACCAGTGTCCTAACCGTGAGTTGCTTCAAGACAAAGTTACAAAGAACATTGTTCCTTGAAGAGTAACATCCCCAAGACCAAAAACAGCAGCCAACTCCCAAAATTTCTCCACAAGCTGCAGCCGGCGCCAAGTTGCGCAACTTGGCTTCTGCTCAGACCACACCCGGCGCCGAAGACTTCTCCTCTGAGGCAGGACGAACTGCTCACGCGTTATTCTCCACTGCAGCAGGAAGGTTGCGTAAGCTTTCTTGCTCACGCGCACACCGCCAGAAAATTCTGCTCACCTCAGTTTTTCCTCACCGAAGCAGAAAAAAATTCCTCCGCATATGAACTGCTCCTCCCAGCTCTAATTGCATGTCGACGCAATTAATCGCCGCTCGCCATTAATCGGTGGAGGAGCAGTTTGTAATCGCATTACATGCAATTAATTGGAGAAAGATTAATTGCCAATTGCCTTATGCAATTAATCGTGGAGAATGAGCTAATTTCCTTGCAAGCAATTAATTAGAGATCAATTAATTGCCGCATGCAATTAATCAGTGGAGAAGCAAAAATTTCCTTGCTGTTCGGCGCCGCATAGAGAGAAAGTGAGAGAGAGAGAAGGGGAAAGGCTAGGATTTTTTGTGATTTATTAGATTAATCATCAACTTGGTTTCATGCCGCCATGGGGTATATATAGGGCTACGGTAGGGACCATGAGGAGGAGTTGGATCTTGGCCTGCTAATGGACCCGGTCCATTAATGAGGATTCATTCCACTAAAGGACACTCATTGAATTACCTCACCAACTCCCATATTTACATATGGGCTCCACTTATTACGAGTCGTCCATCCCTCCGTGTTTAAGATATCGAATGCCCGTTAATTAATTAAAATTACTGACAATTCAAATTAATTAACCTCTGGATCGTTGACTAGTACCACTCGACCTTATCATCATGCTGGATCAAATCCACCTGCAGGGTTTAGCATGATGAACCTTTCGAGCTCATCAAGGGGGCATCATCAATCCGACTCACCAGGACACGGATTCCGTCAATAATCAACGGCACATCATATTATTAATATTATCTCCCAACTTACCGGCCTATCGATCTAATAGAATAGGTCTCACCCATTGGTAAATTAAAGAAATAATAGTTAATAATATATGTCCGTTATTATATCGGGATTAAGGGATCCTACTCCATAATAATATCTTGAGGTCCTATCCAATTATCGAGTCAGTACAAATCGGATAACCTCAGGTTTTGGTCCTACCAAATGTACTCAAAGCACACTAGTGTAATTCTATGGTCAAGACCAACCACACCTAATTACACTACAACCATCCCGATGGGTTGTCCAATTCCATCTCGGTTGTGGGCCTCTTATTTATACTAAGCAAGGGACTGATAACATGATCTTCCGTGTGACACCACACACCATGTTATCTACAATGCAAAGTAATTGGACTTCATGCATGTACTAATATAAACAGGCACCTAGTGTGGCTGTGATTCTCTTTTCAAAATAAAGATGTTCATATATATAAAAGAAGCATGTCTTTCATATACACATCTAACAATCTCCCACTTATACTTAAAGACTTTGTTGTTCTCACACTTTCATACATCTGACTCCCATATCCTCCACATGTCGATCAAAAGCTCTAGCTGGTAGAGCTTTAGTGAAAGGATCTGCCAGGTTGTCCTCTGATGCAATCTTGGTGACAACCACTTCACCTCGCTTTACGATTTCTCGTATCAGATGGTACTTGCGCTCTATGTGTTTACTTGCCTTATGGGCTCGTGGTTCCTTCGAGTTGGCAACTGTACCACTGTTATCACAAAAGATTGTGATAGATCTTGGAAAATCAGGAATCACATCCAAGTCCATGATGAAGTTCCTGAGCCATACAGCTTCTTTAGCTGCCTCTGAGGCTGCCACATACTCAGCTTCCATGGTGGAGTCCGCTATGCATTTTTGCTTGACACTCCTCCAAACAATGGCTCCACCTCCTAAAGTAAATACAAATCCTGAGGTAGACTTACTCTTGTCCCTGTCTGACTAGAAATCCGAATCTGTATAACCTACAGGGACTAATTGGTCTGTTCGATAAACCAGCATATAATTCCTAGTCCGTCTCAGGTATTTCAATATATGCTTTACCGCATTCCAATGTCCCTGTCCAGGGTTACTTTGATATCTGCTAACCATGCCCATGACAAAACAGATGTCTGGTCTCGTACACAACATAGCATACATTAGGCTTCCTACTGCCGAAGCATAAGGAATCGCCTTCATTTCCTCTATCTCCTTTGATGTTTTCGGACACATCTCCTTGGATAGAGGAACTCTATGCCTGAAGGGAAGGAAACCCTTCTTGGCGTTTTCCATGTTAAAACGAGCCAAGACAGTGTCAATATATGAAGCTTGGGATAAGCACAACATCCTTTTTTGGCGATCCCTTATAACCATGATCCCAAGGATGTGTCCCGCTTCTCCTAAGTCCTTTATATCAAACTGTTTTGATAACCAGACCCTTACGTCTGATAACACTTTGACATTGTTGCCAATTAACAAAATGTCATCTACGTAAAGTACAAGAAACACCACTACGTTTCCGTCACATCTCTTATATACACATGACTCATCCGGGCTTTGAGTAAATCCATATGACTGGATTACTTCATCAAAGCGAATGTTCCATGATCGCGAAGCTTGCTTCAATCCATAAATGGACCGATTAAGCTTGCATACTAGATGCTCTTTGCCCTTTTCAATGAACCCTTCTGGCTGTTTCATGTAGATGGTCTCCTCAAGACTTCCGTTAAGGAAAGTTGTCTTGACATCCATCTGCCATACCTCATAGTCCATATGAGCTGCTATAGACAAGAGAATCCGGATCGACTTAAGCATGGCTATCGGTGAAAAGGTCTCCTCATAATCGATACCCTCTTTCTGAGTATACCCTTTCGCAACAAGCCTAGCATTGAAGGTCTCAACCTTCCTGTCCGATCCTCTCTTTCTTTTATAGATCCACTTGCATCCAATGGCTTTTACACCATCGGGTAGTTCTACTAGCTTCCAGACATGATTAGAATCCATAGATTCTATCTCAGAGTTCATTGCCCTTTGCCAAGAATCTGCATCCTTATCTTGGAGGGCCTCGTCATAGGTCCAGGGATCTGGTTCATGTTTACCAGAGACCAAGTCTGATGACTCCCTCAAAAACATGAACCTTTTAGGCTCTCTAACAACCCTCCCACTGCGACGAGGCAACACCTGTGTATCTTCTGTGACACGTGGTGCAGTGACATGTGGTGTATCTTTTTGTACAATTGGTCCTAAAGTTGGAATGTCCCCTCTTAACTCTTCAAGCACTAGTCTACTCTTGGTCTTATGGTTCATCACATAGTCTTCTTCTAAGAATCTGGTATTCGTGCTAACGATTACCTTCTGATCCATAGGATTATAGAATAGACCACCCTTCGTTCCTCTAGGATAGCCTACGAACAAACATACCTCCGTACGAGATTCCAACTTATCAGTATCTCCCTTCAGCACATGTGCTGGACTACCCCAAATGCGAACATGTCTTAGACTGGGCTTGCACCCAGTCCACAGTTCTATTGGAGTAGAAGGGACTGACTTTGACGGAACCAAGTTCAGTATGTACGCTGTCGTTTCCAGAGCATATCCCCAGAATGAATCAGGTAAGTCTGAATAGCTCATCATTGACCTAACCATTTCCATAAGAGTCATATTCCTTCTTTCTGCCACACCGTTCTGTTGGGGCATACCGGGTGCAGTCAGCTGGGACTGAATCCCAACTTCTGATAGGTAGGTCCTAAACTCTCCAGAGAGGTACTCGCCACCACGATCAGATCATAGTGTCTTGATACTTTTACCACGATGTTTCTCCACATCAGCCTTGAACTCCTTGAATTTATCAAAGCATTCAGACTTGCGGTGTAACGCCCGCTTTTTTTTTCCTAAGCGGCGTTACGTTAACATGCTTAGGGCATGTAGACATCATAAGGCAGCGGAATAACTTAACTTATACATGCCCTGTTACCATTCTTAACTTATTGACATGGGAACCTTAGCATATTAACTTTGAACTTAAGCATCATATCATGTCTCACATAACATCATATCATAAGGTTCCATAAGTCATTATTCAAACATATAAGTAAACATATAGTTTCCTGGGCCAAGTCACTGCGACACACATGCGTTCTTGCCCTCCTGCTACTTCTTTCATTGTCCCCTTGAATGATCTGCGGTATAAGAAAATAAGACTATAAGCACACAGGCTTAGTAAGACTCTTTCCTACTCACAAAACCATTCATCATTCATCATCTCATAATGAGCACATAAAACATTAACATACTTGGTGCTCTACTTAGAACATAACATCTTTCGTCACTTGTCGTATACATAGCATGGCATGAATATAATCATAGTAACATTCTAAGCATGACATGATACATGACATAAATATAAACATCATAAACATTCTAAGCATGGCATAATTCATGGCATAAATATAAACATCATAGACATTCTAAGCATGGCATAATTCATGGCATAATTCATAAATATAGTGAACATAATTCATGGCATAGATCATAAACATAGTGAACATTCTAAGCATGACATAATTCATGGCATAAACATAAACATCATAGACATTCTAAGCATGGCATAATTCATGTCATAATTCATAAACGTAGTGAACATTCTAAGCATGGCATAATTCATGGTATAAAACCTATCATAGCATATGAACCTCTTCCTAACATAATCATGGCATAGATCATTCATTCTCATGCATACTTCTGAACATGAAACATAAGCATAAAATCTTATCATCATAGCATAATGCATAACATGAATGGATGCATGAGTGGAATGCATATACATAAGGGATGCTTAACTTTTTAAAACATACTTTTAATTTGCTTAAACATAATCATCATAACATCATTTGGGGTCCCCGGCTTGTACCACATTCATACATCATAGCGCGCATCCCTAGCAAGTCCGAGGTCGCGAGCCCCAACCTACTAGGGTAAGGACAGCATAGTCGGTAGTCCCCAAACCGAGGCGTTCTTAAGGTGCCCATCCCTGTTACCCAGCTCCGGTAGGGCTAGAACCGTGGACAGCTTCGGTAGTCCAAAACCTGGGCGTTCTTAAGGTGCCCATCCCTTGGACCCATACTTCGGTCCGGTACAAGCCCATACATAAAGTAAAATACTTTTCATGTGTCATCATTCATCATTCATTCATAGCATACTTAACATAGCATAACTTGTTACGGCCCGACCCGTCTACCGGCCCATTTACCGGTCCTCTCGACCGTCGTACCGTCAACCATCGACCGTGCCGTTTAGCATATTTATGCCTTAAAGACATAAGCATCATCTTTCATTCATCATACTTGTCGTTCATCATCATTCATTCATCATACTTGTCATTCATCATACTTAACATCATAGCTGTGCCTTAAAGGCATGTACTTAACTTCATTCATAAGACATGGCATACATACATCTTATTCATAAATCATGGCATACATATGTATCATTCATAAGACATGGCATGTATCATTCTTATCATGAACATAAACATAACATACTTAACATGGCATCATTTTTATTCTTAAACATGACATCATTTTCATACTTAAACATGGCATCATTTTCATTCTTAAACATGGCATCATTCTCATTCTTAAACATAAACATAACATACTTAACATGGCATCATTCATATCATGAACCTAACATATCATAGCATCATTTTTATCGTGATCATAACCCTATCATTCTTATCATGGCATCATTCATATCCCGAACATAAACTTATCATACTTATCATGGCAACACATAAACATATACTTGAAGTTAAAGGCTCAATCCTAACCCTTGGGTCCTTGAGGTTGGCCGAAACATATGGGGTCTCTAGGGTACCCCAAAAATTCCCAAAAATTGTATTAAACCTCTAGACATCATGAGAGTACATTAAACATCATGATTGGGATTTTTATCATCATTTTAGACCCTTAAACATGGCGGCCGAAACTCTAGGGTGTCCTAGGGTGCTTGCTTAGGTTCCTTCATGTTGGCCGAAACCCTAGGGTATCCTAGGTTAGTCCAAAAATTCCCAAAAATTATACGTAACCTCTACACATCATAAGGGAACATTAAATAACATTATCAAGATTTTTGGCATAATTATAGACCTGTAAATCATGGTGGCCGGAACCCTAAAACTTAGGGTTCCTAGTTTTGTTTCTTTCATGTTGGCCGAAACCCTAGGGTGTCCTAGGGTACTCCAAAAATTCTCAAAAATTATACTTAACCTCTACACATCATAAGGGAACATTAAATAACATTATCATGATTTTTAGCATAATTATAGACCTCTAAATCATGGTGGCTGAAACCCTTAAACTTAAGGTTCATAGTTTTGTTTCTTTCATGTTGGCCGAAACCCTAGGGTGTCCTAGGGTACTCAAAAAATTCCAAAAAATTATACATAACCTCTACACATCATAAGGGAACATTAAATAACATTATCATGATTTTTAGCATAATTATAGACCAGTAAATCATGGTGGCCGAAACCCTTAAACTTAAGGTTCATATTTTTGTTTCTTTCATGTTGGCCGAAAACCTAGGGTGCCCTAGGGTACTCCAAAAATTCCCAAAAATTATAATTAACCTCTAAACATCATAAGGGAACATGAAATAACATTATAATGATTTTTAGCATAATTATAGACCTGTAAATCATGGTGGCCGAAACCCTTAAACTTAAGGTTCTTAGTTTTTCTTCCTTTCAACATCAAATCCAAAAACTAACCAATATATCATGCTAAAAATCATGGAAAACATAGGGAACTATTATACCACAGGTGAGGGAGTCTTACCTTGGGTTTCTTGATTTTTTGAACCTTGGAAGAGAAGAAAATGGTAAGATCTTTGGATCCTTGCCTCCTTGTCCTTGTATCCTTGGAAAAAAACCTTAGATCTTGGGGATAAGACCTCTTGTGGAGTTTTTCCAAGGGGAAATCCTTCCTTGGGTGTTCGGCTAGGATGAGGGGAGGAGGAGTTTCAAAAATGCTAGAAATGGGAAGAAGAGGTAACTCCCAAAACCCCCCTTTAATAGCCCATTAAGGAGGCAAATGAAGAGTCTCTCCATGACTCTTCATCTTCTTCTTAATCTTAACTTATATCCACTTCATTTCCTCATAGAAATCCCTTGCTAGGTGAGTTGGTTAAGGCTTACATGGTTGTACAAGAGGTCCAAGGTTCAATCCTTGGCTCATGCACCTTTATTTTTTTATTTTATTTTTATTTCATTTATTTTATTATTTCTATTTCCTAAATTCCGAAAATCCCCCTAAAATCACCCATAATTATGCCAATATTCCTAAATAAAATTCTTTTATATTTATATTAATTTTACCTAATTTATATTAATTTTACCTAATTAATACTCATTTTTGGAGCCCATTTAAAGCTCATTGGTACTTAGTTTTTTCAATTTAAATGAGAAAACATGGATTTTCTAGGCCAAAGTTCTCCTTAATATTTCTAGGTCCCTTGGAAAATTATTTAAACATGCTTAATATTTTAAGAAAATATTAAGAGAATTTTTTGGGTCGTTGCATGCAGCGCATCAGGTAAATGTATCCATACCTCGAATAATCGTCAATGAATGTGACGAAATATTCAAAGCCACCTCTAGCCTGGATTGACATAAGACCACATAAATCAGAATGAATCAGTTCTAGCACATCTTTGGCCCTATACCCCTTAGCCTTGAAAGGTCTCTTGGTCATCTTACCTTCTAAGCAAGACTCACAGGTCGGGAAGTCTTCCACCACTAATGAACCCAAGGGCCCATCAGCTATCAACCTCTGAATCCTACTAAGGTTAATATGACCAAGCCTAAGGTGCCAAAGATATGTCTGATTCATCTTAGAAGGCTTCTTTCTCTTATTTAGGTTAGACGATGAGCTATTAACCTCTGTGGGAGTCCTTGGTTCTAGAGTGTATAGATTGCCAATCATAGTACCCGAACAGATAATCTCTCTATTTCTTTTTATAACAACTTTGTTATTGAAAGCAACAGAATATCCATCCATAATTAACTTAGAAACTGAAATCAAAGTCTTTCTAAATGTGGGTACATATAAGCACTCTCTCAGAACTAATACTTTATTTCTCTCAAAAGACAAATAAAAAACTCCCACTGAAACTGCTGCCACTTCCGTAGCATTGCCCATATAGACCACGATTTCTTCTTCAGCTAGCCGTAGGGTTTCCTGGAACCCCTGCAGAGTATTGCAGACATGGTCAGTGGCTCCCGTATCTACACACCAGGTATTGGTAGATAGCACCGCTAAACATGTTTCAACGACTAAGCACGAAGAAATACCTTTATCTTGACGATGAGGACAGTCCGCCTTCCAGTGTCCAGTTTGCTTACACGTGAAGCACTTGCCTTTCGGCTTCTTCACGCTAGTCCGATGTCCCTGCGATGCAGCTACCTTCTTGAACCCTCCTTGTTTCTTCTTCTTCTTGCCTTTCGGCATAGAAGAGGAAACCCTCTGAGTCACTAAGGCCTGCGAATTGTGACGAAAGAGCCCCTCTGTCGACTGGAGTTCTCCCAGGAGTTCCCCCAATGTATACTCATGCTTATTCATGTTATAGTTGAGCCGGAACTGCTCAAAACTCCTAGGCAGAGATTGGAGTATTATATCGACCTAGGATTCCCCGTCGATAGATCCTCCAAGAACCTCAATCTCATTGAGGTGGGCCATCATCTTTAGGACATGATCCCTCACGGGTGTCCCTACGACCATAGTGGTCGTCATCAGATTCTTCATCGCCAGCTGCCTAGCGGCACGACTCTGGTGCCCGAAAAGCTCCTGAAGGTTCAGCATCATATCACAAGCAGTGGGCATGGCCTGATGCTGATGTTGCAATACATTCGACATGGATGCCAGAATGTAACACCGCGCCATCTCATCTGCCTTAACCCATTTCTTGTAATGCTCCTTCTGCCCTTCACTAGAATTGTCGCTAGGTTTATCAGGGCATTTTTCGGTGAGCACAAATTTGTACTCTTCAGCCGTAAGGACTATGTCAAGGTTTCTCTTCCAGTCAATATAGTTGGGTCCAGTACGTTTATTCTCCTTAAGTATTGTAGCTAGTGGGTTAAAAGCCATTTTGAAAATCCTGAGAATCACAACACACACTACTTTAGAAATCGAAAATAAATTGATTCCTCACAACAATAAATTTTTGAAATCAACCAACACCTCTAAACATCGAGAAATTCGCATGCCACGATGGTGTGGACGTATACGAATTTCCACATTCGTAAGAGGAGGTTTTACCCATTAATCTTTCTATCTTGTCAACCTAACTTTTTGACAAGTAAGATTAATAGTTGGTATACCTCGGCTCTGTAAAATAATAGCAGTGACTCCGATGGGGAGGATACTATTATTCGCATATAAGTGTTCACCATTACACGACACTAAGAAAATTATCACTGATTATGTGCCTTCCGATGGGGAAGTACACACGCTCTTTAACAATTTTCTATAGTCTTTTCCGACCCAGTGATCCGCAGAACAAATCCATCCGATGGGGAGGAAGGCACTCAGAGCCAACACGCAGACTTGTTCGCATCACTTATTGGATTGTAATGGAAGCCATGGGACCCTTAGGGTCCCTCTCCTACTTAGTAATTTATTACGAGGAATTTTAACTAGCACAATCACACAACAAGCGCATAACCAACATATGAAAAATAGAGAATCCTAGATTTTCCAACTTTCATGGCCTTGGTCTCTAATGCGCCTCCAGTCGTGTCATCACCTCGTCAACCCCAAGGATTTATTAATTACAATAATTTACAAAACCATTCACACAATCATTATTTGGCCATGATAAGTTGGAATCTCATGCCTGCAACACAAAGTTAGCCTATGCACATCCACATATCATTCAGCTAAATAAAATGTATGAAAATGCAAAAATTAACCAATCCTCAAACACACAAAGCCGAAAACCTCAGCTCTGATACCAATTGTTGGGTATGGCTTGGCGGGTTTCCTAAGCAAATACCTGGTCGATCCGAGAGACCTCTCTATGCCTACGGATTAAAAAAAAATTAATCTAAATAGAGAGTCGTTTCCCATCGACTATCTCGTGCCGTATCGAACGATTCAAATTGCAACTTAGCCAATTACCAAAATTGGTCTTGCAATTTGCTCGACCGTTCGACCGTGGAAAAGGCGACGAGTTGATCGCCGGCTTTTGTGTTTATGATCGGGGTCCAGTTAAATAATTATTGACTATGATTCGCAATCAAAATAATTAAATAACAAACATGAAATGATGAGACAATTGAATAAGATACAAATAAGAATGAAAGAAGCCAAGGAAGAATATACCTTCCGTTACCTTACGATCTTCTACCGTATGACCCTCCCCTCTTGGACGTCGTGTGGGCGACGATCTACCAAGAACTGTGGTCACCAAGTTGATCCCTTCTCCTTGCGCCAACCAATCCCTTATCAAAAGGATACCGCCTGCCGCTCCTAGGAAGAGGATAATCCGAACACAAACCCTAGTACTCCTCTCCTTAAGCACCAGTGTCCTAACTGTGAGTTGCTTCAAGACAATGTTACAATGAACTTTGTTCCTTGAAGAGCAACATCCCCACAGACCAAAAACAGCAGCCGACCCCCAAAATTTCTCCACAAGCTGCTGCTGGCGCCAAGTTGCGCAACTTGGCTTCTGCTCAGACCACACCCGGCGCCGAAGACTTCTCCTCTGAGGCAGGACGAACTGCTCACGCGCTATTCTCCACTGCAGCAGGAAGGTTGCGTAAGCTTTCTTACTCACGCGCACACCGCCAGAAAATTTTGCTCACCTCAGTTTTTCCTCACCGAAGTAGAAAAAAAATTCCTCCGCATATGAACTGCTCCTCCCAGCTCTAATTGCATGCGGACGCAATTAATCGCCGCTCGCCATTAATCGGTGGAGGAGCAGTTTGTAATCGCATTACATGCAATTAATTGGAGAAAGATTAATTGCCAATTGCCTTATGCAATTAATCTTGGAGAATGAGCTAATTTCCTTGCATGCAATTAATTAGAGGCCTAGTGGAGAAGCAAAAATTTCCTTGCCGTTCGGCGCCGCATAGAGAGAAAGAGAGAGAGAGAAGGGGAAAGGCTAGGATTTTTTGTGATTTATTAGATTAATCATCAACTTGGTTTCATGCCGCCATGGGGTATATATAGGGCTACGGTAGGGACCATGAGGAGGAGTTGGATCTTGGCCTGCTAATGGACACGGTCCATTAATGAGGATTCATTCCACTAAAGGACCCTCATTGAATTACATCACCAACTCCCATATTTATATATGGGCTCCACTTATTACGAATCGTCCATCCCTCCGTGTTTAAGATATCGAATGCCCGTTAATTAATTTAAATTACTGACAATTCAAATTAATTAACCTCTGGATCCTTGACTAGTACCACTCGACCTTATCATCATGCCGAATCAAATCCACCTGCAGGGTTTAGCATGATGAACCTTTCGAGCTCATCAAGGGGGCATCATCAACCCGACTCACCATGACACGGATTCCGTCAATAATCAACGGCACATCATATTATTAATATTATCTCCCAACTTACCGGCCTATCGATCTAATAGAATAGGTCTCGCCCATTGGTAAATTAAAGAAATAATAGTTAATAATATATGCCCGTTATTATATCGGGATTAAGGGATCCTACTCCATAATAATATCTTGAGGTCCTATCCAATTATCGAGTCAGTACAAATCGGATAACCTCGGGTTTTGGTCCTACCCAATGTACTCAAAGCACACTAGTGTAATTCTATGGTCAAGACCAACCACACCTAATTACACTACAACCACCCCGATGGGTTGTCCAATTTCATCTCGGTTGTGGGCCTCTTATTTATACTAAGCAAGGGACTGATAACATGATCTTCCGTGTGACACCACACACCATGTTATCTACAATGCAAAGTAATTGGACTTCATGCATGTACTAATATAAACAGGCACCTAGTGTGGCTGTGATTCTCTTTTCAAAATAAAGATGTTCATATATATAAAAGAAGCATGTCTTTCAGTATACACATCTAACAGTGCATGCACTCCAGACTCTCGCCTTATCAGCGAGTTATAAGTGGGCATGCCCCCAAGCCACCACTCGGCTCAGTGCCCCCGATCGGACACGTGGCGACCCACACTCCTTAAGATCAAACCGACCAAGTGTCCAGACTCTCGTTTTATCAGCGAGTTATAAGTGGGCATGCCCCCATGCCACCACTCAGCTCGATGTCCCCGATCGGACACGTGGCAACCCACACTCCTTAAGATCGGATCGACCAAGTGTCTAGACTCTCGCTTTATTAGCGAGTTATAAGTGGGCATGCCCCCACGCCACCGCTTGGCTCGGTGTCCCCGATCGGATGCGTGGCGACCCACACTCCTTAGGATCGGACCAACTAAGTGGCCAGATTCCCGCTTTATCAACGAGTTATAAGTGGGCACGCCTCCACGCCACCGCATGGCTCGGTGTCCCCGATCGGATGCGTGGCGACCCACACTCCTAGGGATCGGACCGACCAAGTGTCCAGACTCTCGCTTTATCAGCGAGTTATAAGTGGGCATGCCCCCACTCCACCGGTTGGCTTGGTGTCCCCGATCGGACGCGTGGCGACCCACGCTCCTTAGGATCGGACCGACCAAGTGTCCATACTCACGCTTTATCAGCGAGTTATAAGTGGGCATGCCTCCCCGCCACCATTCTGCTCAGTGTCCTCGGTCGGACGCGTGGCGACCCACGCCGGACCAACCAAGTGTCCAGACT
Organism: Boesenbergia rotunda; assembly: GCA_024364735.1. NCBI lineage: Eukaryota > Viridiplantae > Streptophyta > Magnoliopsida > Zingiberales > Zingiberaceae > Boesenbergia > Boesenbergia rotunda. The sequence continues at coordinate 299,222 of JAGFNQ010004332.1, forward strand.
CTCTCTTTATCAGTGAGTTATAAGTGAGCTTGCCCCCATGCCACCCCTTGGCTTGGCATCCCCGATTGGACAGGTGATGACCCACGCTTTTTTGGGATCGACCGACCGGGTGCTCATGGCCCCACTGACTTAGCAAGTAGTGGGTGGATTAGCTCCATGCTCTTGCCTAACTTACGATGCTCTGGAGAATCTCATACTCTTTAACGAGGATGATGGTCCCTCAAGCTGACTTATGAAGGCCACGATGGCCAAAAGGGACCCGAATGTAAATAGAGTCTCAAAATACTCAAAAATGGGAAACAATGCAAGAATACACATGCAAGGGATAAAAGTGCGAAATATATTAATTAAAGGGTTCATTACAAAATTGAGGAAAGTCCTCTTCAAAGAGAAAAGGAAACTACAATTAAAAAAGTCTCGGGCCCTCTGACAAAGGGTCGGCGAGCCTCTTCAGGTAGCTGCTGCGTCAGGCTGGACAATATTACGGTGTTGACCGGGAGCTCCGGGGGAAGGTACCCGCCCTGCATAAGCTAATCAAAGGTACTGATCATTTGTTACTTAAGTAGCGGGTTCACCCGAGCAACGAGTTGCTTACTGAACGTCGTCGAGTTAATATACTCATGTCGGTAGGCATTCAGTCACACTGCCTCCCCTGCTGTAGTCCCGCAGCTCTTCAAGCTCTGCCCAAGCAGTGTCCCACTCGGCCAGTTGCGCCCGAAGCCGGCTGAGCTCCTTAGCCTGGGAGTTCAGCTCTTGATCCCAACTGGTCAGTTCAGTGCCCAGCGAGTACGCCTTCCTAGCTTGGGCCGCCAGCTCTTGCTCCTTGGTCGCTAGCTCGACCCGCAAGGACTTGGTGGAAACAAACAGCTGGACGAGCTCGGCCTTCTTCTCGTTCAGCTCCTCGAGCATCCAAGTCTGAAAGCCCATGCCTTTCGCTCGGCATACTCCAAGGTGGAGATTCGGCATTGAGCTTGGGCCACCGCTGAGTCAGAAGATTCAACTTGAGTCTTCGCCACCTCCAGTTGATCCTTTGCATGTGCAAGTCTGTCCTGCAACACAATGATTTTAGCGTGCAGGTCGTTCAATATAGCTTCATTAGAAACTAGCCGAGTGTGGCGGAGCCGAGTCTCAAGTTGCTCCACTCGGTGCTCAGCGATCACCCGAGCTTGGGCATGGGCTACCAAAGCCATTGTTAGGCTATGGCATGAGCCCCAAAACTGCACACAATAGAAGATACAGTAGGGGTAGTGCCAACTTAAAAAGGAGAAATTGTAATAAAATAAGAAAGAAAGACATACCTGAGTGGCCTCCAGAAAGAATACATTAGTCTTACTATTAGGGCCTCGATAATAAGACTCGCGGACCCCTTGGAGGGAGCGGTCGGCCACTGGTTCGTATAGCTGCAACTCCTAGGACCGATAGGGCAGCTCCCCAGGTGGCATCCCTAGGCGAGGGTCGGTTCGGGAGGCACCAACATGTGCATGGGCGGCTGATTGACTTGCCCTTCTACCGACGGAGACCCCGAGTCCCTTGGAAGAGGGTGGTCGGGCGCACTGGATGATGTTGTTCATTGGGAGGCCTCCAAGGGTGTTGAAGGCCCAGCTGCAGTCTTTTTCTTCTTCTTCTTGGGGGAGGAACTGGAGGATGGCCTGATTGGGACGTTGGTTGGCTGAGCGGGTTCCTGTCTGGTGGCTCGGGCCCGTCGACGCTTCAACTCGAGAGGTTGATCCTCCACCTCCATTTCTCGGGGTCGGCAATCGGTGCAGCCTCCGAGCGGGCTGGAGATGGTGCAGGAGCAAGGATGGACGCGAGTGGAGTCATAGCTCGCTACTCCAATTGCGAGCTGACCCGAGACTCTAGCTCGGCGTCGTCTATATCAAAGCAAAATCATAGTTAGCTATAAATATTCAAAGGAAAGACAAGAAAACATACCGAGAGACATGGGTCAAAGTGTCGGCACTTGGCTAAGGCCGAAGGTGTAGAGAATCTTCTCCTGAAGGAGGTTCACACCGTGAATGTAAGATGTGTATACTGAAAGACATGATTTCTTTTTATGTACATCTTCATTTTGAAAAGAGAATCACAACTACACTAGGTGTCTGTTTATATTAGTACATGCATGAAGTCCTTTACTACGCATTGTAGATAGCATGGTATATGGTGTTACACGGAAGATCATGTTATCAGTCCCTTGTCTAGTATAAGTAGAGGCTCACAATCGAGATGAAATTGGAAAAACCATCCGAATGGTTGTAGTGTAATTAAGTGTGGTTGGTCTTGACCATAGAATTACACTAGTGTGCTTTGAGTACATTGAGCAGGACCAAAACTCGATGTTATCCAATTTGTACTGACTCGATAATTGGATAGGACCTCAAGACTTTATTATGTAGTACGATCCCTTAATCCCGATATAATAATGGGCATATATTATTAATTATTATTACCTTGATTTACCAATGGGCGAGATCTATTCTGTTAGATCGATAGGCTCGGTAAGTTGAGAGATAATATTAATAATATGATGTAATGTTGATTATTGATGGAATCCGTATCCTGGTGAGTCGGGTTGATGATGCCGCCTTGATAAGCTCTAAAAGTTCATCATGCTAAACCCTGCAGGTGGATTTGATCCAGCATGATGATAAGGTTGAGTGGTACTAGTCAAGGATCCAAAAGTTAATTAATTTGAATTGTCAGGAATTTAAATTAATTAACGGGCATTCGAGATCTTAAATACGGGGGACGGAAGACTCGTAATATGTGGAGCCCACATGAAAATATGGGGGTTGGTGAGGAAATTCAATTAAGATCCTTTAGTGGAATGAATCTTAATTAATGGATCGGGTTTAGATCCATTGGTGGGCCAAGATCCAACTCCTCCTCTTGGTCCCTACCTTAGCCCTATATATACTCAAAGAGATCATGAAACCAAGGCTTGATCCACGAGTTGACACCCTAAGCCTCTCTCTCCTCTCTTCTCTCTCTCCTACCCCTCCTAGGGTTTTCGCCCGGCGACAAGGAGAAGGGGTTCTCCCCTTCGGTCCTTCTTCTTCTCTTCGCCAAGCATCGGCTGAGACCCACAGAGATAAGGTAGAGGAGTCCTCTACCTTTTGTGGTGCTCACCAAGTGTGGAGAAGCCACCGGCGGCCGGTTCCTGGCGGCGCAAGCATACTTGCGGCGGCGCCGCAAGGTTGAGGTAAAGGGTGGTTTTCGGGCTGTTTGGGTGAGGACGAAGGAGAACTCTCTCCTTCTTCATCTTCTTCTCCATCCTCTCGAGGTGAGCTGCTGGTCCGAAGGCCTTTGGGTAAATCCGGTGGTCGCGGCGCAAAGGGAGAGGAGGAGTAGCTTGCGGCGAGAAAACCCTAGAGGCTAGGGTTTTGGTGTTCGGCCAAGTCAAGGAGAAGAGTTCGGTTGGAGTGCCTCGGTGATCTCAGTTCTCGGTAGACTATCGCCCACACAACGTCTGCGAAGGGAGGGACATAAGGTAGAAGGCCGCGAGGTGATCGGGAAGGTATAATTCTTCCCCAAGCTCCTTGTTTAATTATGTGCCACGTTATGTTTGCCTTGTAATTTAATGTTAATTAGTTTATTATTTTGATTTTGTATCATAGAGAATAATTTACTAACTTGACCCCGACCATAAATACAAAAGTCGACGATCCACTCGTCGCCTTTTCCGCATTCGAACAGTCATGCAAATTACAAGGGCGATCTTTGTAATTGGACGAGTTGTAATTTGGATCGTTCGATATGGCACGAGATGGTCATTGGGAGACGGGTCTCCATACGGATTAATTTTTTTTAATCCGTAGACATGGAGAGGTCTCTCAGAATGACCAAGTATTCGCTTAGGAAACCCGCCAAGCCATACCCAACAATTGGTATCAGAGCTGAGGTTTCCGGCTTTATGTGTTTAAGGATTGGTTAATTTTTTATATTTTCATACATTTTATTTTGCTGGATGATATGTGGATGCGCGTAAGCTAAATTTGTGTTGCAGGCACTAGATTCCAACTTATCATGGCCAAATAATGGATGTGTGTGATGGTTGTACAAATTATTGTAATTAATTAATCCTCGGGGTTGACGAGGCTAGGTATTTAATTTTTGTAATTAAATAAGACACATGTTTAGCCAAGCTATTTATTTTACTTTCGATCTACTTTTCATGTACACTCCCTTGTGCACTATAGGATCGATGATGTAAATAATTAGGTAGTCATTTCAGCTCGGAGATCCCTCAAGGTAGCTTGCACAGAAGGGAGGGAGGAGCTGACGAAGTGACGACACGACTGGAGGCGCATTAAAGACCAAGGGTCATGAAAGTTGAAAAATCTAGGATTTTCTATATTTTTCATATATTGGTTATGTGCTTGGTTGTATGGTTGTGCTAGTAAAATTCCTCGACATAAATTACTAAGTGGGAGAGGGACCCTAAGGGTCTCACGACTTTCATTACAATCCGATAAGTGATGCGAACAAGTCTGCGCGTCGGCTCTGAGTGCCTTCCTCCCCATCGGATGGACTTGTTCTACGGATCACTGGGTCGAAAAAGATTATAGAAAATTGTTAAAGAGCGTGTGTACTTCCCCATCGGAAGGCACATAATTGGAAATAATTTTCTTAGTGTCGTGTAATGGTGCACACTTAGATGCGAATAATAGTATCCTGCCCATCGGAGTCACTGCTATTATTTTGTAGAGCCGAAGTGAACTAATTATTAACCTAACTTATCAAAAAGTTAGGTTGATAAGATAGTAAGATTGATGGGTAAAACCTCCTCTTGCGAATGTTGAAATTCGTATACGTCCACACCATCGTGGCATGCGAATTTCTCGGTGTATAGGGGTGTTGGTTGATTTCGAAAATTAATTATGTTGAGGAATCAATTTATTTTCGATTTATAAAGTAGTGTGTGTTGTGATTCTCAAGTTTTTCATAATGGCCTTTAACCCACTAGCAACAATTCTTAAGGAAAATAAACTTACTGGCCCAAACTACATAGACTGGAAGAGGAACCTTGACATTGTCCTCACTGCTGAAGAGTACAAATTTATACTCTTCGAGGAATGTCCGGAAAGGCCTAGAGAGGACTCTAGTAAAGAGTTGAGGGAGTGTTACAAGAAGTGGGTCAAGGCAGATGAGATGGCGCGGTGCTACATTCTGGCATCCATATCGAATGTGCTCCAACATCAGCATCAGGCCATGCCCACTGCTAGTGACATGATGTTGAACCTCAAGGATCTCTTCGGGCACCAAGGTTGAGCTGCTAGGCAGGCCGCGATGAAGAGTCTGATGACGACCACTATGGTCGAAGGCACACCCGTGAAGGATCATGTCCAAAAGATGATGGCTCACCTCAATAAGATTGAGGTACTGGGAGCACAGATTGACGAGGAATCCCAAGTCGATATTATACTCCAGTCTCTGCCTAGGAGTTTTGAGCAATTCAGGCTCAACTACAATATGAACAAACATGATTATACGTTGGGTGAACTGCTAGGAGAACTCCAGGCCTTACAGGCCTTTCGTCAGAACTCACAGGCCTTAGTAACTCAAAGGGTTTCTTCTTCTATGCCGAAAGGCAGGAAGAAGAAAAAACAAGGTGGGTTTAAGAAGGCCACAACATCGCAGGGACCTCGGACTGGTGTGAAGAAGCTAGAAGGCAAGTGCTTCACGTGGAAGCAAACTAGGCACTAGAATGCGGACTGTCCCCGTCGTCAAGACAATGGTATTTCTTCATGCTTAGTCGTTGAAACATTTTTAGCGGTGCTATCTACCAGTACCTGGTGTGTAGATACGGGAGCCACTAACCATGTCTGCAATACTCTGCAAGAGTTCCAGGAAACCCGACGGCTAGCTGATAGAGAAATCGTGGTCTACATGGGCGATGCTACGGAAGTGGCAATAGTTGCAGTGGGAGTTTTTTATTTATCTTTTGAGAGAAATAAATTGTTAATTCTGAGATATTGCCTTTATGTACCCTCGTTTAGAAAGAATTTAATTTCAGTTTTTAAGTTGATAAAGGATGGATATTCTGTTGTTTTTGATAACAAAGTTGTTATAAAAAGAAATAGAGAGATTATCTATTCGGGTACTATGGTTGGCAATCTATACACTCTAGAACCAATAACTCCCATGATGCAAACTGAAGTTAATAGCTCATCATCTAACTTAAATAAGAGAAAGGAGCCTTCTAAGATGAATCAGACGTATCTTTGGCACCTTAGGCTTGGTCATATTAACCTTAGTAGGATTCAGAGGTTGACAGCTGATGGGCCCCTAGGTTTATTAGTGGTGGAAGATCTCCTGACCTGTGAGTCTTGCTTGGAAGGTAAGATGACCAAGAGTCCCTTCAAGACTAAGGAGTATAGGGCCAAAGATGTGTTAGAACTGATTCATTCTGATTTGTGTGGTCCTATGTCAATTCAGGCTAGAGGTGGCTTTGAATACTTCGTCACTTTTATTGACGATTATTCAAGGTATGGGTACATTTACCTGATGCGCCGCAAGTCTGAATGCTTTGATAAGTTCAAAGAATTCAAGGCTGATGTGGAGAAACATCGAGGTAAAAGTATCAAGACACTACGATCTGATCATGGTGGTGAGTACCTCTTTGGAGAGTTTAGGACCTACCTATCAGAAGCTGGGATTCAGTCCCAACTAACTGCACCCGTTACACCCCAACAGAATGGAGTTGCAAAAAGAAGGAATAGGACTCTTATGGGAATGGTTAGGTCAATGATGAGCTATTCAGACTTACCTGATTCGTTCTGGAGATACGCTCTGGAAACAGCAGTGTACGTACTGAATTTGGTTCCGTCTAAGTCAGTCCCTTCTACTCCCACAGAACTGTGGACTAGGTGCAAGCCCAGTCTAGGACATGCTCGGATTTGGGATAGTCCAACACTTGTGCTGAAAGGAAATAATGATAAGTTGGAATCTTGTACAGAGGTACATCTGTTCGTAGGCTATCCTAGGGGAACGAATGGTGGTATGTTCTATAGTCCTAAGGATCAGAAGGTAATCTTTAGGACGAATGTCAGATTCTTAGAGGAAGACTATGTGATGAACCATAAGCCCAAGAGTAGACTAGTGCTTGAGAAACTAAGAGGGGAAGTTCCAACTTTAGGACCAATTGTATAAGAGGATACACCACAAGTCACTGCACCGCGTGTAACTAAGGATACACAGGTGGTACCTCGTCGCAGTGGGAGGGTTGTTAGACAGCCTGAAAGGTTCATGTTTTCGGGAGAGTCTTTGGACTTGGTCTCTGGCAAACATGAACCGGATCCCTGGACCTATGACGAGGCCCTCCAAGATAAGGATGCAAATTATTGTCAAAGGACAATGAACTCTAAGATAGAATCTATGGATTCTAATCATGTCAGGGAGTTAGTAGAACCACCCAATGGTGTAAAAGCCATTGGTTGCCAGTGGATCTACAAGAGAAAGAGAGGATCAGACGGGAAGGTTGAGACCTTCAAAGCTAGGCTTGTTGCGAAAGGATACACTCAGAAAGAGGGTATCAATTATGAGGAGACCTTTTCGTCGGTAGTCATGCTTAAGTCGATCCGGATTCTCTTATCTATTGTAGCTCATATGGACTATGAGGTATGGCAGATGGACGTCAAGATAGCTTTCCTTAATGGAAGTCTTGAGGAGACCATCTACATGCAGCAACCATAAGGGTTTATTGCAAAGGGCAAAGAGCATCTAGTGTGCAAGCTTAATCGATCCATTTATGGATTGAAGCAAGCCTTGTGATCTTGGAACATCCACTTTGATGAAGTAATCCAGTCATATGGATTTACTCAAAGTCCGGATGAGTCATGTGTATACAAAAGATGTGACGGAAACGTCGTGGTGTTTCTTGTACTTTACGTAGATGATATTTTGTTAATTGGCAACAATGTCAAAGTGTTATCAGATGTAAGGGTCTGGCTATCAAAGTAGTTTGATATGAAGGACTTAGGAGAAGCGGGACACATTCTTGGGATCAAGGTCATAAGGGATCGCTAGAAAAGGATGTTGTGCTTATCCCAAGCTTCATATGTTGGCACTGTCTTGTCTCATTTTTGCATGGAAAACTCCAAGAAGGGTTTTCTACCCTTCAGGCATGGAGTTCCTCTATCCATGGAGATGTGTCCGAAAACATCAAAGGGGATAGAGGAAATGAAGGCGGTTTCTTATGCTTCGGCAGTAGGAAGTCTCATGTAGGCTATGTTATGCACGAGACCTGATTTTCGTTTTGCCATGGGCATGGTTAGCAGATATCAGAGTAACCCTGGACAGGGGCACGGTAAAGCATATATTGAAATACCTAAGACGCACTAGGGATTATATACTGGTTTACCGGGCAGACAAATTAGCCCCTATAGGTTATACGGACTCAGATTTCCAGTCAAACAGGGACAAGAGTAAGTCTACCTCAGGGTTTGTGTTTACTTTAGGAGGTGGAGCCATTGTTTGGAGGAGTGTCAAGCAGAAATGCGTGGCAGACTCTTCCATGGAAGTTGAATATGTGGCAGCCTCAGAGGCAACCAAGGAACCTTTATGGCTTATGAACTTCATCATGGACTTGGATGTGATTCTTGGTTTGCCCAGATCTATCACAATCTTTTGTGATAACAGTGGTGCAGTTGCAAACTCGAAGGAACCACGAGCCCATAAGTCGAGTAAATACATAGAGCGCAAGTACTACCTGATACGAGAAATCATAAAGCAAGGAGAAGTGGTTGTCGCCAAGATAGAATCAGAGGACAACCTGACAGACCCTTTCACTTAAGCTCTTCCAGCTAGAGCTTTTGATCGGCATGTGAAAGATATGGGAGTCAGATGTATGGCAGTAAGAGAACAGCAAAGTCATTAAGTATAAGTGGAAGATTGTAAGATATGTATACTGAAAGACATGATTTCTTTATATGAACATCTTCATTTTGAAAAGAGAATCATAAATAGAGAGTCATTTCCCATCGACCGTCTCATGCCGTATCGAACGATTCAAATTGCATCTTAGCCAATTACCAAAATTGGTCTTGCAATTTGCTCGACCGTTCGACCGCGGAAAAGGCGACGAGTTGATCGTCGGCTTTTGTGTTTATGGTCGGGGTCCAGTTAAATAATTATTGACTATGATTCGCAATCAAAATAATTAAATAACAAATATGAAATGACAAGGCACATGAATAAGGCACATAATAACATAACAAAAGGAGCCAAGGAAGAATGTACCTTCCATTACCTTACGATCTTCTACCGTATGACCCTCCCCTCTTGGATGTCGTGTGGGCGACGATCTACCAAGACCTGTGGCCACCAAGTTGATCCCTTCTCCTTGCGCCAATCATGCCCTAACCTAAGGGATGCCGCCGGCCGCTCCTTGGAGAAGATAATCCAAACACAAACCCTATTATTCTTTTTCTCCATCACCGACGTCCGAGCTATGAGTTGCATTCCTGCCTTGGAGAAATCTGCAAGTTGCGTGAGCAACTTTTCTGCAGTAACATTTCCAAGTTGCATGAGCAACTTCTTCACAGCTGGAAAACGGCACCAGATCTGTGGTCTTTCTCCACCGTCGAAGGCAGCGCCAGGTGGTCTTTCTCCACCGCCGAAGTCGGCGCCTGCCGACTCAAGTTGCATGAGCAACCTGAGTGGCTCAAGTTGTATGAGCAACCTGAGCACTGCTTCCTTGCCAAACCGAAATCAGCCAAGAGAATTGCGCCCACCATTTTTGGCTTTTCCTCCCTTGAGAAAGCTCCACCGCTTCTCAAAAACGTCGAGGAAAAATTGCTCTCAACGAGCAATTAATCACCCCCAGATTAATCGCTACTCCCTTTGAGCAATTAATTATTTTCATCCAATCCAATTAATTGCCACATGCAATTAATCGGTGGAAAAAAAAACTGCTCTATTGCAATTAATTGAAGAAAACGCATCGAATTAATTGTAGAGGAGAAGCTTTTAATTGCATTGCATGCAATAAAAAGATTAATTGCCGCATGCAATTAATTAGGTAGAAGAAGCCGTTTGTAATTGCTTTGGATGCAATTAGAAGATTAATTGCCACATGCAATTAATCGATGGAGAATGAACTGCTCTCGCCGTTCGGCGCCGCTCGGAGAGAAAGAGAGAGAGAGGAGGAGAGAAGAGAAGAGATCTAGGGTTTTTTGTGATCTATTGGATTAATTTGATCGACCATCAACTTGGTTCTATGCCACCCTGGGGTATATATAGGGCTACGGTAGGGACCATGAGGAGGAGTTGGATCTTGGCCTGCTAATGGACCCAGTCCATTAATGAGGATCCATTCCACTAAAGGGCCCTCATTGAATTACCTCATCAACCCCCATATTTACATATGGGCTCCACTTATTACAAGTCGTCCATCTCCCCATGTTTAAGATTTCGAATGCCCGTTAATTAATTAAATTACTGACAATTTAAATTAATTAACTTCTGGATCCTTGACTAGTACCACTCGATCTTATCATCATGCCGGATCAAATCCACCTGCAGGGTTTAGCATGATGAATCTTTCGAGCTCATCAAGGGGTCATCATCAACCCGACTCACCAGGACACGGATTCCGTCAATAATCAACAGCACATCATATTATTAAAATTATCTCGCATCTTATCGGGCCTATCGATCTAACAGAATAGGTCTCGCCCATTGGTAAATTAAAGAAATAATAGTTAATAATATATGACCGTTATTATATCGGGATTAAGGGATCATACTCCATAATAAAATCTGAGGTCCTATCCAATTATCGAGTCAGTACAAATTGGATAACCTCGTGTTTTGGTCCTGCTCAATGTACTTAAAGCACACTAGTGTAATCCTATGGTCAAGACCAACCACACCTAATTACACTACAACCATTCTGATGGGTTGTCCAATTACATCTCGGTTGTGGGCCTCTTATTTATACTAAGCAAGGGACTGATAACATGATCTTCCGTGTGACACCACACACCATGTTATCTACAATGCAAAGTAATTGGATTTCGTGCATGTACTAATATAAACAGGCACTTAGTGTGGTTGTGATTCTCTTTTCAAAATAACGATATTCATATATATAAAAGAAGCATGTCTTTCAGTATACACATCTAACAATCTCCGACTTATACTTAACGACTTTGCTGCCCTCAAATGTCATACATCTGACTCCCTGATCCTCCACATGCCTAAAGCTTTCACTATCAAGGTCTCAGTGAAAAGATCTCCCAGGTTATCTTCTGATGTAATCTAGGCAACTAACAGCTTTTCCTCTCCTGGGAGGTACTTGCGCTCTATGTGTTTACTCGCCTCAAGAGCTCGTGATTCCTTCGAGTTTGCAACTGCACCATTTATTTATCACAACAAAATGTGATAGCTTTGAGCAAACCAGGAATCACATCGAAGTCCATCTTGAGGTTCCTGAACTATGTAGCTTCCTTTGGCTGCCTCAGAGGCTGCCACTTTACTCAGCTTCCATGGTGGAGTCCATCACGCAGTCGCTGCGCGACACTCCTCTAACTACGGTTCTACCTCCTAAAAGTTAACACAAAACCCCGAGGAATACTTACGTTTGCCCCTATCCGACTGGAAGTCTGTATCAATATAACCCATAGGGAATTGGTCTGCCCAGTAAACCAGCTTATAATCCTTAGTCCCTCTCAGGCACTAATATAAGCTTTTACCGCAATCCAATTTCCTTGACCTGGGTTACTCTGATATCTGCTAACCATGCCCACGGCAAAGCAGATATCCGGTCTCGTTTTTAGCATACAAGAGACTTCCTATAGCCGATGCTAAAGGAACGGTCATTACCTGGTCAATCTCCTTTGATAATCCAAACATATCTCCTTAGATAGAGCAGCTCCACATCTGAAAAGTTCAAAACTTTTCTTGGAGATTTCCATGCTAAAACGAGTTAAGACATTGACTCTCTATGAAGCTTAGGATAAGGACTACATCCTTCTCTGGTGATCTCTTAGAACTTTGATCGCCAAGGATGTGTCCTGCTTCTCCTAAGTCTTTCATATCATCTGTTTGGACAACCATACCCTTATGTCTGGTAATACTTTGTTATTGTTGCCAACTAACAAAATATTATCTACATATAGTACAAGAATACCACTATGTTCCGTCACATTACTTACATACACAAATCTCATCCGTCCTTTGAACAAATCCATATGACTGGATTATCTTTTCAAAGCGGATGTTCCTCATCATAGGTCTAGGGATCTTGATTCATGGTCATCAGGGACCGAGTCTGAAGATTCTCCCAAGAACATGAATCCTTCTGGTTGACTAACAACCCTCCCACTACGACGAGGCACCACCTGTGAATCTTCTGTGACACGTGGTGTAGTGACTTGTGGTGTATCCTCTTGTACAGTTGGTACTAAGGTCGGAACATTCCCTCTTAATTTTTCAAGAACTAGTCTACAAATGGGTTTGTGGTTCATCACATAGTCTTTTTCTATGAATCTAGTATTCGTCCCAACGATTACCCTCTGATCCTTAGAACTATAGAACCACCTTTCGTTCTCTAGGATAGCTTACGAACAAGCGCACGAGATTCCAATCTTATCAGTATCCCCTCTCAGCACATATGCTGAGTTATCCCATGTCACTACCAGAAAATCAATGTATAGCGGCGGTTATTTAGCGGCGGTTAGATACACCGCCGCTAAATCCTTGGGTTCCCTGCGGTTTAAATTAACCGCCGCTAATTGAATTATTTAGCGGCGTTTAGTATTTCAATCGCGGCGGTTTAATCATTTACGGCGGTTTTAAATTTGATTTGCGGCGGTTTAATATTTGCGGCGGTTTAATATTTAGTTTGCGGCGGTTCGGGTTCAATTTGCAGCGGTTTAAAAAACCGCCGCAAAATGAATTAGCCTATAGCTTTTTTTAGCCACGCAGAAACATAGTTAGGGTTTAATCGTCGCGGCAAAAGGGTTCGCCCTTTGTTCTCTTCTTCCTCTTCTGCGTTCCTCTTCTTCCTCTTGTCTGTCGAGTGTCGAGTGTCGCGGGAAAAGTGTTCGTCTTAGTTCATCTTCTCCATCTTCTCTGGCTGTCGTTTTTCTTCTCTTCGTTCTTCTGCTCGTCGCACGTCGTTCCTCTTCTGTGCCGCGGTAAATATTTCGCTTCAGCCACCGATCAAGCGGTCTTCGTCCTGTTCCTCGGGTTAGCTCTTTCTTGGTCTGCGTCAAGGAAGAAGGTAAGAGCAGATCTCCACCTCCAGCTTTGATCTGTTTCAAGATTTAGATGTTGTTCTTCCTTTGGATATCATCATGGTATTGAAAATTCAGTTATCATTGTTTTTCTGTTTAGAAAAAATAAATAAAAAAATTTGCCCCAAACTTTACATCATATCTTAGGTATGTTTTACTATTTTCGTGTAAGCATTTGAAATTATGCTTCAGATTATATTTTGTCTTACAATTTTCCTTCTCATATTTTCAGCTTTTTGTCTGATAATATCCACTTCTAGTCTTTCTTTTTTCTGCTCAGCATCTATGAACTTGGACAAAACAACTAGTTTCATGAAGTAAACGCTCAAGTTCCATTTGTATCCTTTTATACGACTGGTTGGCTTCTTGCTGTTTTGATTCTAGGATTGTTACTTTAGATTTTTTTTCATTATCTTTAGTCTTTTGCTGGAAGATAAATATTCCATAAATAGCAATATTCGTATCTATTCGTATCTCTTTGTACGGCTTATTGCACAGAAGTTACACCAACAACCATCAGTTCATATATAGAGTAAATGTAGACTGCATAGCAAATAAGTTTAGCAGAGTCTGTCATTACTTGAGCATTGATTTATCTCCAAAAGTTTTAACCACCAGGGGTTATATATTGAGAAATGTTGATGCAGTAAACTAATTACATGTGCTTAAATTTGGTAGGAGATTTCAGGCAAAAACAATGGGCCTTTGAGTTGGGTAGCCAAATTCAGTGCATTAAGAAATAAATGGACTTACAGCAATATAGTTTTGGAAAGAAAGGATGGTTTACATCAAGTACATTCCTTGAATTGAAAAAATAGGAAAATGCAGAAAAATATCAGATAATAAGTTTATTTAAAACTAACTGAACATCATTTTATTAAAATGTTATGGACAGTTTCTAACCATAGATTAACAGTTTGAGATATATCAAAGAAACGACTTACTGCTTCCATTAACAGCTTCATCTCTGCTTCACCCAACTGAGAGCCAACCTTTAGAAGGCCAGCTTTTAATTCTTCAAATGATATCTTGCCATTGTTATCTGTATCCTATCTTTCTCAAGATTTGTTTTTTTTTTACATTTTTGTTTGGTATATCTAACTAATAAAAGATAGAACTAGATAAAAGTGGATGCTACTTTCTTATCCGTCATGTAGTATTATTACTTTGGCTATGGTCGTCTACTGCAGTTCTAACATGCACATTTCCAAATGCTTTAATTTTACAATTATTGGTCCAAACTAAAAATATTGATATATAACTATATTTTGCATCAGAATGAATTTCACATTTTTCTTTTTCATAATTTTCAGTAACTAAGAAAGAAAAAAAATTAAAGAATACAAAGAAAAAGAGAAGGGATATACGATTTGGTCAGTTTAAAAATTAATTATTCAATTGTTTCTTAGTTATTATCAAATGTTTTTCTTTGTACAGGTTCCTTTGAATGTGTGTGAGTGGTTCAAGGATTATCAACCTATGGGATCTGGGAGACAAGAGGTGGAACATGCATACGAGTAAGTTAATCCACTACAATTTAATGTTATATCGGTGATTTATGTTGTTTGTTAAAGAGAGGAAATTGTTCTTAATTCCTTGCATGATTTTCTCTGATCCTTCATTTGATTCATGTACAATTGTTTCTCTATTCACCTTATATTATTTTCTGATTTGCCACGATGTAATATCATCAATATATTTTCCACTTGCCTTGCAGACCATATCCTCATTTTCCACTTATGTTGTTTGCTTTAACACTATAATGCTTTAACAAACAGTAGTGTTAATGCTTTAACACTATAGTTTTACTTAATGAATATCAAATATGGAGACCTGGCCCTATTTTAACCAGGTGATTCTTATTTCAAATAGTAATATTTTAACCTGCATTTGTTGGAAATTAATGCTGGCCATATTTTAACCTGCATTTGCTGGAAATTTTCCTTCGTTACCAATGTTCAACTTTGCAATTTTGTCTGCTGAATTTGTTGTTCTCTGCAGGACGTTGGTTGTTTGAGTTATACTGATAATTGGACGAAAGGTTGTTTGCAAGTGCTTTGATGAGTTTCTTCTGGAATGTGGATGTAATTTTGCTGAAAATTGGGCTGTTTGATTGCCAAAGAAGCTGTAGAACATGAGTTTGATTGTTATATATTTTGTAGCTTTGTTGCTATGTCTGTATTGCTATGTTTGAATGATTGTATAATTCAGTGCTTGTAGAATGCTATAAACAAATAGAAAATGAGTTTGCTTTGTTGCTATGTCTGTATTGCTATGATTGATTGTTATAAATTTTGTAGCTGTTGTTGCTTGTAGAATGCTATATAACGTGTTTGTAGATTGCATAACAAATGTTGAGGTGTAAACAAAGTAGTCCCGGCGGTTTGAACAGTTTTCCTGCAAACCGCCGGCTATCTCGCCTGGAAACAGGTTTACCGGCGGTTTTGAAACCGCCGGAAAAACTGTTTCCAGGCGAGATATATAGTTTGCCGGCGGTTTGCAAACCGCCGGGAATCAAAGTTGCCGGCCGTTTGTGAACCGCCGGGAATTGACTTAGCACGGCGGTTTCTAAACCGCCGGGAAATGGTTTATTCCCGGCGGTTTCCTCAATTTTTAACCGCCGCTATTTGTGGCGATTTTAAACCGCCGCCATCTGACCGCCGCTAACCAAACCGCCACAAGAACCGCCGGGAAGTCCATTCTAGTGGCGGTTGTTCCAGCGGTTTGCTAAAACCGCCGCTAAACGGTTTAAGGACACCGTTATCCGTGGCGGTTTGGGGAACCGCCGGAAAACAAATTGCCGACGGTTATAAACCGCCGGGAAACACTATTTAAACCGCCGGTAAATCCCTTTTTTCTGGTAGTGTGTCCGAAGATGTCTTAGACTTGGCTTTCGCCCAGTCCACACTTCTATGGGAGCAGGAGGCACTGACCTAGACGGTATCTCGTATGTACGCTGTCGTTTACAGAGCATATCCCCAGAACGAATCTGGCAACTCGGAGCAGCTCATCATTGTCCTAACCATCCCCATAAGAGCTCTTTTCCTTCGCTCTACTACACCGTTCTATTGGGCCGAACCGGCTGCAGTCAATTGGGATTGAATCCCAGTATCTGATAAGTAAGTCCTAATCTTTCCGAAGAGGTACCCATCACCACGATCCGATCGTAGTGTCTTGATACTGTTACCTTGATGTTTCTCTACAATCGTCTTGAATTCTTTGAACTAATCAAAGATTCAGACTTGTGGCCATCAAGTAAACGCATATCCATAACTTTGAATATTCGTCTCACGAAGTATTCAAAGCTACCTCTATCATGGATAGCCATAGGACCACACTAATCAAAATGAACCATGTCTAACATATCTTTGGCTCTATACCCCTCGCCTTAAAAGACCTCTTGGTCGTCTTACCTTCCAAGTAAGATTCAAAGGTTGGGAAGTCTCCCACCACCAATGAACCCGAGGGCCCATTGGCTATCAACCTTTGAAACCTACTAAGGTTAATAAGACCAAGCCTTAGACGCCAAAGGTATGTTTGGTTCAACTCGGAAGGAATCTTTCTCCTACTTTGGTTAGATGATGAGCTATTAGTTACTATTTACATCATGGAAGACTTTGGTTCTAATGTGTACCAATTGCCTATCAATGTACCTGAATAGATAATCTTTCTATTCCACTTTTCATAAAAACCAATAGAATATCATTTATTTCAGAAACTGAACCAGAGTTCTTTCTAAATATTAGGTACATAAAAGCAATCTTAAAACCAAAACTTTATTTTCTAAAGACAAATAAATAACTCCCACTGCAATAGTAGCCACCTCCGTAGCATTTCCCATGTAGACGGTTTTTTTTCTTTAGCTAGTCGTGGGGCTTCCTGGAACCCCTGCAAAGAATTGCAGACATGCGTAGTGACATTCGTATCTACCCACCAAGTACCGGTAGATAACTCCGCTAAGCATGTTACAACGACAAAAGAAAAAGATATACTTTTGTCTTGATGACGGGGACAATTCGCCTTCTAATGTCCAATGAAGTACTTGCCTTTCGGCTTCTTCTCTCTAGTCCTTGGTCCCTACTATGCTGCTACCTTCTTGAACCCACCTTGTTTCTTCTTCTTCCTGCCATTCGGCACAGAAGTAGAAACCTTTTAAGTTCACAAGGTTTGCAGGTTCTGATGAAAGAGCCCTTCTGCGGCCTGGAGTTCTCCCAGGAGTTCCCCCAACGTATACTCATGCTTATTCATGTTATAGTTGAGCCGGAACTGCTCAAAACTCTTAGGCAGAGATTGGAGTAATATATCGACCTAGGATTCCCCGTCGATAGATCCTCCAAGAACCTCAATCTCGTTGAGGTGGGTCATCATCGTTAGGACATGATCCCTCACGGGTGTCCCTTCGACCATAGTGGTCGTCATCAGATTCTTCATCGCCAGCTGCCTAGCGGCATGACTCTGGTGCCCGAAAAGCTCCTGAAGGTTCAACATCATATCACAAGCAGTGGGCATGACCTGATGCTGATGTTGCAATACATTCGACATGGATGCCAGAATGTAATAACGCGCCATCTCATCTTCCTTAACCCATTTCTTGTAATGCTCCTTCTGCCCTTCACTAGAATTGTCGCTAGGCTTATCAGTACATTTTTCAGTGAGCACAAATTTGTACTCTTCAGCTATAAGGATAATGTCAAGGTTTCTCTTCCAGTCAATATAGTTGGGTCCAGTAAGTTTATTCTCCTTAAGTATTGTAGCTAGTGGGTTAAAAGTCATTTTGAAAATCCTAAGAATCACAACACACACTACTTTAGAAATCGAAAATAAATTGATTCCTCACAACAATAAATTTTTGAAATCAACCAACACCTCTAAACACCGAAAAATTCGCATGCCACGATGGTGTGGACGTATACGAATTTCCACATTCGTAAGAGGAGATTTTACCCATTAATCTTACTATCTTGTCAACCTAACTTTTTGACAAGTAAGATTAATAGTTGGTCCACTTCGGCTCTGCAAAATAATAGCAGTGACTCCGATGGGGAGGATACTATTATTCGCATCTAAGTGTTCACCATTACATGACACTAAGAAAATAATCTCTGATTATGTGCCTTCTGATGGGGAAGTACACACGCTCTTTAACAATTTTCTATAGTCTTTTCCGACCCAGTGATCCGCAGAACAAATCCATCCGATGGGGAGGAAGGCACTCAGAGCCGGCACGCAGACTTGTTCGCATCACTTATCGGATTGTAATGGAAGCCAAGGGACCCTTAGGGTCCCTCTCCCACTTAGTAATTTATTACGAGGAATTTTAACTAGCACATTCACACAACAAGCACATAACCAACATATGAAAACAGAAAATCCTAGATTTTCCAACTTTCATGCCCCTGGTCTCTAATGCGCCTCCAGTCGTGTCGTCACCTCGTCAACCCCGAGGATTTATTAATTACAATAATTTGCAAAACCATTCACACAATCATTATTTGGCCATGACATGTTGGAATCTCGTGCCTGCAACACAAAGTTAGCCTACGCACATCCACATATCATCCAGCTAAATAAAATGTATGAAAATGCAAAAATTAAGTAATCCTCAAACACACAAAGCCAGAAACCTCAGCTCTGATACCAATTGATGGGTATGGCTTGGCGAGTTTCCTAAGCGGATACCTGGTCGATCCGAGATACCTCTCTATGCCTACGGATCAAAAGATTTAATCTGAATAGAGAGTCATTTCCCATCGACCGTCTCGTGCCGTATCGAACGATTCAAATTGCAACTTAGCCAATTACCAAAATTGGTCTTGCAATTTGCTCGACCGTTCGACCGCGGAAAAGGCGACGAGTTGATCGTCGGCTTTTGTGTTTATGGTCGGGGTCCAGTTAAATAATTATTGACTATGATTCACAATCAAAATAATTAAATAACAAATATGAAATGACAAGGCACATGAATAAGGTACATAATAACATAACGAAAGGAGCCAAGGAAGAATGTACCTTCCATTACCTTACGATCTTCTACCGTATGACCCTCCCCTCTTGGACGTCGTGTGGGCGACGATCTATCAAGACCTGTGGCCACCAAGTTGATCCCTTCTCCTTGCGCCAATCAATCCCTAACCTAAGGGATGCCGCCGGCCGCTCCTTGAAGAAGATAATCCAAACACAAACCCTATTATTCTTTTTCTCCATCACAGACGTCCGAGCTGTGAGTTGCATTCCTGCCTTGGAGAAATCTGCAAGTTGCGTGAGCAACTTTTCTGCAGTAACATTTCCAAGTTGCATGAGCAACTTCTTCACAGCTGGAAAACGGCACCAGATCTGTGGTCTTTCTCCACCGTCGAAGGCAGCGCCAGGTGGTCTTTCTCCACCGCCGAAGACGGCGCCCGCCGGCTCAAGTTGCGTGAGCAACCTGAGTGGATCAAGTTGTATGAGCAACCTGAGCACTGCTTCCTTGCTAAACCGAAATCAGCCAAGAGAATTGCGCCCACCATTTTTGACTTTTCCTCCCTTGAGAAAGCTCCACCGCTTCTCAAAAACGTCGAGGAAAAATTGCTCTCAATGAGCAATTAATCACCCCCAGATTAATCGCTACTCCCTTTGAGCATTTAATTGTTTTCATCCAATCCAATTAATTGCCACATGCAATTAATCGGTGGAAAAAAAAAACTGCTCTATTGCAATTAATTGAAGAAAACGCATCGAATTAATTGTAGAGGAGAAGCTTTTAATTGCATTGCATGCAATAAAAAGATTAATTGTCGCATTCAATTAATTAGGGAGAAGAAGCCGTTTGTAATTGCTTTGCATGCAATTAGAAGATTAATTGCCGCATGCAATTAATCGATGGAGAACGAACTGCTCTCGCCGTTCGGCGCCGCTCGGAGAGAAAGAGAGAGAGAGGACGAGAGAAGAGAAGAGACCTAGGGTTTCTTGTGATCTATTGGATTAATTTGATCGACCATCAATTTGGTTCTATGCCACCATAGGGTATATATAGGGCTACGGTAGGGACCATGAGGAGGAGTTGGATCTTGGCCTGCTAATGGACTCAGTCCATTAATAACGATCCATTCCACTAAAGGGCCCTCATTGAATTACCTCACCAACCCCCATATTTACATATGAGCTCCACTTATTACAAGTCGTCCATCCCCCCATGTTTAAGATTTAGAATGCCCGTTAATTAATTAAATTACTGACAATTTAAATTAATTAACTTCTGGATCCTTGACTAGTACCACTCGACCTTATCATCATGTCGGATCAAATCCACCTGCAGGGTTTAGCATGATGAATCTTTTGAGCTCATCAAGGGGACATCATCAACCCAACTCACCAGGACACGGATTCCGTCAATAATCAACGGCACATCATATTATTAATATTATCTCCCAACTTATCGGGCCTATCGATCTAACAGAATAGGTCTCGCCCATTGGTAAATTAAAGATATAATAGTTAATAATATATGCCCGTTATTATATCGGGATTAAGGGATCGTACTCCATAATAAAATCTGAGGTCCTATCCAATTATCGAGTCAATACAAATTGGATAACCTCGTGTTTTGGTCCTGCTGAATGTACTTAAAGCACACTAGTGTAATCCTATGGTCAAGACCAGCCACACCTAATTATACTACAACCATTTCGATGGGTTGTCCAATTACATCTCGGTTGTGGGCCTCTTATTTATACTAAGCAAGGGACTGATAACATGATTTTCCGTGTGACACCACATACCATGTTATCTACAATGCAAAGTAATTGGACTTCATGCATGTACTAATATAAACAGGCACTTAGTGTGGTTGTGATTCTCTTTTCAAAATAAAGATGTTCATATATATAAAAGAAGCATGTCTTTTAGTATACACATCTAACAGGTTTGCCCAGATCTATCACATTCTTTTGTGATAACAGTGGTGCAGTTGCAAACTCGAAGGAACCACGAGCCCATAAGTCGAGTAAATACATAGAGCGCAAGTACCACCTGATACGAGAAATCGTAAAGCAAGGAGAAGTGGCTGTCGCCAAGATAGAATCAGAGGACAACTTGACATACCCTTTCACTAAAGCTCTTCCAGCTAGAGCTTTTGATCGGCATGTGAAAGATATGGGAGTCAGATGTATGGCAGTAAGAGAACAGCAAAGTCATTAAGTATAAGTGGACGATTGTAAGATGTGTATACTGAAAGACATGATTTCTTTATATGAACATCTTCATTTTGAAATGAGAATCACAACTACACTAGGCGCATGGTGTATGGTGTTATACGGAAGATCATGTTATCAGTCCCTTGCCTAGTATAAGTAGAGGCTCACAACTGAGATGAAATTGGAAAAACCATCGGAATGGTTGTAGTGTAATTAGGTGTGGTTGGTCTTGACCATAGAATTACACTAGTGTGCTTTGAGTACATTGAGCAGGACCAAAACTCGAGGTTATCCAATTTGTACTGACTCGATAATTGGATAGGACCTCAAGACTTTATTATTGTTGGGACCGGGTGCATGTCGATAAGGATACGGGTTCGTAAATCTTTAAATTTTTACGTGCAGCGGAAGAATTAGCATAAAATAATTTTCTAAATTATTTTAACCACGTATCTAGCATGCAACCTTATAATGTGTTGACATAATCATAAATTAAAACTTTGCGGAAAAGTAAACTAATTTACTAAGTACCTCTCGTAACTCGAAGTAAGGGACGAGATCCAACCGTAGCGTCCCTTGGAAGCTCCGCCTCTATTCGCGTCCACGCCGAGTTCTCTTCGAGATGACTTCGCAAAGTCACGAGTTTTGTGCCGACGAGAACTACTAGATTCTCGGAAGGCACAACTAAAAGAACAAGAGAAAAGATAGGAAACTAACCACCCGAGAAACGGAATCGAATTCCGTGAAGAAAGGAGATGTGATCCGCTTCTTCTTCTTCTTGGTTGGCTTCTCCTTGGTGTAGATTGCTCACGCCAACTCCTTGGAGAACAATGAAGGTGCACCGGCCCTAGGAGATCTAGGTTGGGCGCCGGCCCTAGATGGGAGGGAGAAGGAGAAGAGAATAAGAGAGAGAGGGAGAGAATAATTAATCTCTATCAATTATTCATTGGAATTAAAGGCTTCCCTTTGGTTCCTTATATAGTTGCTTCTCCCTTGCCAAGTCTCTTTTTAACGGAATTAACGGAATTAGTTATCATAAGAATTTTATCTTATAAAATTTCTTATGACTTATTCCGTTATGCCTAGTTTCATTATAACTAATTTATAATAAAACAAATTCTTCTTCTCTTTAAATTATGAAATAACTTTTATAAGAAATTTATAAACTTTCTTATTATGGAAAAATCAATTCACAATTGATTTTATAAAATTAAAATAAACCAACTCATGGATTATTTTAACATCCATAAAAAGAATAAATTTCTATAAATTTATTTATATAAATTGCTTTATACAAATTTATTTATCCATAATTTATAAAATAAATCGCGCTAGATTTATTTTATTAATTAAACCAAAATTAATTGGTTTTCTCCCCAATAGGTGGCCGGCCAACCCAAGGGGTTTGGCACCCTCTTTGGTCGGCCAAAACCGAGCCGAACCGCCGCGAATTAAACTCATTTAATTCGCCCAAAAAGCCTTCAAAAGACTTAGCCAATTTTAGCTTCCATCGCGCCTCTGATAAATTCAGATTCGACTTATTTCTCTTGATCGGAAAATCCAATTTTCAACTCGTTTTAAATCCCTTGGATTACTCGTAGTGCGTGTGACTAAATAGACTTTCGATTTATGTTGGCCGTCTATAATCAACTAATTATAGAACGATCATGAGTGGCACCTAGTAGTACATTATGACCCCCAATTAATCGAAAGATCAACGGTTTGACCTCAGAAGTAATTCTGAAACCCTTCAGCAGCTCTAATGAATCGTGCCTCATTCCCTTCACCACCTTATACCCACTTGGTTCAGGACATGGTCTGTTTGTGTCAGTCCCCACTAGACTGACTACGTCACACCTAGCCCAAGTAGTATCTTTCTCGTCCTTTGGATTTCTAATTACTCTCATGTATTTTAGAGACTTGCACTCTAAACATGATATACTCTGGTCAGAGGTTTTGAGTAACAATCCGACGATAGGCTTGGGTATACATCTCCTCGCAAGGAGTGGTGAATCCTTTGTAGGCTGTTCAAACATCTTCGGGCACTTCGGCTTATACCCAATCATCCTGGGTCCACACCTCCTTGGAGATGCGTGCTTAAGATGTTAAAGTATAAGTCTTCATGACCAAGATGACTTGAACACCGCAAGTCAAAGGAACATCGCACTTAAGCCGCAGTAAGAACTTCATTGACATTTCTATAGATAGATTCCATATGAAGTCTTACAGCTAGTCACTCCAATGAACTAGTTCCCTTAACTAGCATCCATGTTTATCTCCGGACATCCCAATGTCACCAGCCAGTGAGAATCAGCTGATTAGAGAATAACCCATGCTAGTCTCAACAGAATTGATAGTGTCCGTTTTTATCAATTCATCGACTAGGGATATTTTCAATACTTCACATTTGCACATTTAGAGATAATCACTAGTTGTGATACCATCACAAATTCTCTTATGCTGTGAATTGTATTGCGGATATTCAGTAGATGAGTTTAAGATCCCAATCAAATACACTAACATGTATACTCAAATAGTGAATTATCATTTATTAAAATAAATGTTTACAATCATAAGGCGATTGCCTTAGGACACTTCTCTCATATCACTAACAATCTCCCACTTGGCCTAATGCCAATCGCTACGGTATCTAATACCACAGGCTCTAACATGACCCTCAAACTTGTTTTGAGGCAAGGCCTTAGTTAAAGGATCCGCTAAATTCCTTTCAGTGGGGATTTTCTCAATTTGTATGTCATTCCTACTTATAATCTCTCTGATCAGATGATAGTGGCGAAGCACGTGTTTGGATCGCTGATGAGACCTTGGTTCCATTGCTTGTGCAATAGCTCCATTGTTGTCGCAGTAAACCGGCACTGCTTCATCAATGGTTGGAACCTCATCAAGTTTTGAGACAAACTTCTTGATCCAAACTGCTTCCGTGGTATAATCCGCTACGGTGTCTTATTTGGAACTTTTCCAACTTACTGCGCCTCCATTCAAAGTAAATACGTATCCAGACTGCGATTTGGAGTCATCCTTATCTGTCTGGAAACTGGAATCTGTATACCCACGTATTACCATATCTCCTTCTCCATATATTAGGAACACATCCTTAGTTATTCTTAAGTACTTAAGGATTGTCTTGACAGCCGCCCAATGATCCATTCCTGGATCCGACTGGTATCTGCTTGTGACGCTCAAAGCATACGATACATCGGGCCTTGTACATAACATAGCATACATGATAGATCCTATTGCGGATGCATAGGGAATCTTATTCATGCAAATCCTCTCGTCTTCTGTGCGCGGACACATAGACTTTGAAAGGTTGATCCCATGCTAGATGGGAAGGTAACCTTTCTTGGATTCTGACTTGCTAAACCCTTTTAGCACTCGGTCTATATACGTAGACTGCGAAAGACCAAGCAACCGTTTTGATCTATCTCTATAGATTCTAATCCCAAGGATATAGGTTGCTTCTCCCAGGTCTTTCATGGAGAAAGTTTTGGACAACCAAATTTTAACTGTTTGTAAGACTGATATATCGTTTCCTATAAGTAATATGTCATCAACATATAATACTAGGAATACGACTGCACTCCCACTAACCTTCTTGTACACACAAGGTTCGTCAAGATTTTTTGAGAAATCAAACTCTTTGATTGTCTCATCAAAACGGATGTTCCAGCTCCTAGATGCATGCTTCAGTCCATATATGGATCGTCGAAGCTTGCATACTTTGATTTTATCAACCGATGTGAAATCTTCAGGTTGTATCATGTATACATCCTCAAGCAGGTTTCTATTAAGGAAAGCTGTTTTCACATCCATTTGCCATATCTCATAATCATAATGAGCTGCTATAGCTAGGAGTATCCGAATGGATTTTAGCATAATTACCTTCCATGTTGGTTTTCTTCTTGAAAACCCACTTGCACCCTATGGGTTTAATCCCTTCAGGTGGGTTAACCAAGTCCCATACTTGATTTTGTACATGGAATTCATTTCCGACTTCATGGCCTCAAGCCATTTGTCCCTTTCTGAACATTTCAGAACATCTTCATAACTGATAGGTTCGTCATCGCCTATGAGTAACATGGCGTTCGATTCACTTATGAGAAATCAGTATCTCTCTGGAATATTGCGTGTCCTATCAGATCTGCGAAGAGGTGGTGTAGTTTTAGGTTCAACTGATAGCTCATTATTATGAGGTATTGGTTGTGGGTCTAGACTAGGTGTCTCTGTAATGTCTATTGGAGTTTCTTGAACTTCATCAAGTTCAATGCCACTCCCACTGTTTTCTTGTAAAAGAAATTCCTTTTCTAGAAATACAGCATGCCTTGAAACAAACACCTTTTGTTCGAAGGGATGATAGAATTGGTAACCCTTCGTTTCCTTAGGGTATCCAATAAATAGACATTTATCAGACTTAGCATCCAATTTGTCTGATACAACCCGCTTCACATAAGCAGGACAACCCCATATCTTAAGATGAGTTAAGTGAGGTTTCTTACTATTCCATGTCTCATATGGAGTAGTAGAGACTACCTTGGTCGGGACTTTGTTTAGCAAGTAAACAGCTGTCTTTAGTGCATAGCCCCAAAAGGATTTTGGAAGAGTTGCATGATTCATCATAGACCTAACAATGTCCATCAAGGTTCGGTTGCGCCTCTCAGATACACCATTATGCTGTGGTGTATATGGCGGAGTCTATTGGGACAATATCCCATTGTCCCTAAGATAATCCTGAAACTCTTGACTTAAGTATCAACCACCCCGATCGGATCGAAGTATTTTAATACTTTTGCCAAGTTGTTTCTCTACTTCATTTCTGAACTCTTTGAATTTCTCAAAAGCTTCAGATTTGTGTTTCATCAAGAACACATACCCGAATCGTGAGTGATCATCGATAAAGGTGATGAAGTAGCTATAGCCTCCTTGTGCAAGAGTTGACATTGGTCCACATACATCGGTATGTATTAGACCAAGCAACTCTCCCACTGGATTACCTTTTCCGGAAAAGGGTAATTTGGTCATCTTGCCTTTTAAGCATGATTCGCATGTATCAAATGAACCGGGTTCAAATGATTCCAAAATTCCACATCGGTGTAATTCGGTCATGCGTTTCTTACTTATATGGCCAAGACGACAATGCCACGTGTAGGAGTCTATTCGATTATCTATTCGAGCACGTTTGTTGCTACTTCGATATTGAAAACGTCACTGGATAAATCTAACGTGTAGATGCCATTGCATAAAGTTCCATTCCCATAAAGAACGCCATTTAAAGTTATGTAACAACAATTGTTACTAAAAGTCAAATGATAACCTTTTTCATTCAAACATGAAATAGATACAATGTTCTTTATTAATGAAGGAACGAAATAACAATTATCCAGTTCTAAGATACGTCCAGTTGGGAGCTTTAGCAAATATGTTCCGATGGCAATAGCAGCAATCCTTTCTCCATTTCCAACCCGCAAATTCTCTTCTCCCTTGACGAGTCTTCTTCTATTCCTTAGCCCCTGTATGTCATTACATATATGTGAGCTACACCCAGTATCAAGTACCCAGGTAACTGAGGAAATAGAGTGACATTCAATAACGAAGATACCTGAAGAGGATGGGGCATCGGATGCTTTCTTCTTCAAGGACTCAAGATAAACCTTGCAGTTTCTTCGCCAGTGACCTTCCTTGCCGCAGTGATGGCAAGTTCCTTTTGGTTTCTTTTCAGTCTTTTTGGCCTTTTTCTTCTTCCCTTTGTTCTGTTCTTTGGCCTTCCTCTTAGAACCTTTCTTCGAGGAACCAACTAACAGTACTGCATTTTGATCTGGCTTTACAGAAGGCTCTACAGTCTTCAGCAGGTTGAGTAACTCAGGAATGGTTGTCTCTAGTTTGTTCATCCGATAGTTCATCACAAATTGTGAATAACTCTTGGGCAAAAAACTCAGAATTAAGTCAATACTTAGTTCATGATCCATTGCAAAATCGAGTGCGCTCAGTTGCTCAATGTACCCCAACATCTTTAACACAAACTGCGAGGCAGAAGTGCCTTCCTGCATCTTTGTGGTGAAGAGGAGTCTGGAGACTTCGAACCTTTCGGATCTCGCCTGCTCTTCAAACAACTCATGAAGATGGAAGATGATGGTATAAGCATCTATATGCTCATGCTGCTTTTGCAACTCAGGTACCATCGAGGCTAGCATAATGCAACTCGCAAGTTCAGAATCAGTCACATGTTTCTGATAGGCCACTAATTGTTCTGGAGTTGCACCCTTTGGAGGATGGTTGGGAAGTTGATCTTCAAGGACATAGGCAAGCTTCTCTGCCTTGAGGACTATCCTCAGGTTTCGAAGCCAGTCCATGAATTTGGCCCAGTTAGTTTATTGGTGTCCAAAATGGAACGCAGATTCAGAGAAGACATGATCGAGTGATTATCCTAGAAATACAAATTTAGCTTATGTGAGAAGAATGATTAAAGAATGTATCAATATACATTAATAAAATCCTATTTATTTTTCGAATTGAATAACCCTTTTTATCAATTCGGGAGATCGTAGGAGCATCTCCAAATAGGTTGATATCCAACCATAGATAAGAGCAACCATGGCTGTGGCCATCAAGTTTTTCTTAGCTATGAAGGTAGGTAATTATACCGATTATACATCACATATATGTAACTATCACTTTATGCTATCAACTAATTGAATGTTTGCATAAATCATTGGGTTGTTAACTCATTAACAAGTATGCATCATTATACATAGCACCCAACTGCACCTCTCTTCACATCGACCTTGGCTGTGGCACAACAAATCGATGCTCCAAGCTTAAGGCTGACCCATTAATCAAGAAATAATTTTAATATGGTTGGCGCTCATTCAACCGCTTAGTCAGGCTTGGATGTGTCCAACAACCAAAACTAAGGATTGACCTCTGACTCCAACTATATTATTCATAAACTAATTCCATGGTTTGAACATGTTGAGGTTCAAGCCGGGCATGGATGTGTCCATCAACCCAAACGAGAAACAAAACTCCGATTCTAACCATATTAATGGAAGGTGTTGGCCTTAATATCATGACATTATGTCATGACTAACGATTTCCTTAATAAAGTATGTACGTGACTTAATTTATCAAGTCTCATTGATTAAATTAGGAACCGGATTTCCTAATTATAATTTCATACTTTATTTAAGGAATTGTTTTGGGAAACAATTTCCTAAATTGTCATAATCAATTTTGGAAATAATATGTTTAAGACTTTGATTTCTCTAAATCAAATCTTATTAAATTAAGAGACAAATCCCTTAATTCAACGACATATTATTTTCATGAAAATCTCATTTAAGAAACTCTATAGGAAACCATTTTCCTAATTAA